>VZSG01000003.1:3363648-3559286 GCA_013398315.1 Nothoprocta pentlandii
AATAAAATAAAATAAAATAAAATAAAATAAAATAAAATAAAATAAAATAAAATAAAATAAAATAAAATCTGTTTAAAGTATTTGAAACTAAGAATGACAAGGAAAGGGAAGTCACAAAACAAAATACTAACAGTAACCCTGAAATCATACTTTTATCACAGGAGAAAAAGTTCAAAATTGTTTGGCAAAAAGGATTTCCATCAGAAAGCTTCAATACACAAAATGTATTATAAGGAAAATAAGGAAATGAAAAAGCATAAGGCAGTTTATCATATCAAAATATGCCAATAATAAACCATGAATTAAAATCCTAAAATATGATAGAATAGCACTGACTTGTGTAACTTTTTCTCATCCAATTAATATGTAGTAACCAATAACCTAATAACCAATATGTAATAACGATACAGTAAGAAAGCAATTCCTTTTTCCTTTTTTTTTCACCGCCTTTCTATATACTTTTGGCTCTGCCTTCTTAGCTCATCCATTCTCCTCACTTGTGAGTAGGTGTAGTCACATTCACTTGTAGTGAGTGTGAGTACTATACTATACCCTATACATTCTATACAGTAGTTATTTTTCCAAGATACTACCTCTTTGACTTTAACTGTCAAGTATATCATAAAAGAGTATCATAACCAAATGAAGCACAAAAGATGACAAAACTCTGTATGTGAGATCTTCCAATATCTACAGCGAGTCAAGCAAAATCTGCTACAAACCCTTCAAAGCTCTTCCTGCCTTGCATATAACACAGTCCTCAAATGGGGTCTATAGCTCAGCTGATGCCACCACTTTCTCTTGTAATAAAAAACTATTTTCATGTCCAGATCTCCAGTACTTATTTTAAATTTTTACCTCATCTTAAACTGCCAAACTGTTGATGTAACTTTGATGTAAGTTGCATGTAACCACGCAACTGTGTTGCATGCTGATAGTATTTCAAAACTTGCTTTAATTACTCAATTTGAGAGCTTTTTCAATCAGGAAACTACATTACACACGTATAGAGAGGCACATGCGTTCTGCCAGGCAGCTGACCAGAACTCTATGACAAAACTTGCTTCTTTCTTCAAGGCCTATGAGGGACCAAATACAACCATTACCACTTCCATATATCCATAATGTGCAGTGTACTAATGATCCAGATGAGTGGCAATGACATAGCAGAAAACATATTGAGGTGAATGTGTAGCACAGCGATCAGCCGCTGCTGCTTGCTTTGTAGCAGTGTAAACGCAGCCTCCCTCTCTGCCTCCCTACTGAGAAGACACTTGGTGGGTTTTTTTTGTCTTTCTCCATCTCTCCGGATGCATTTGGAGCCTCCTCTGCAGACCTCCCGGGTCCTTAGCGCTACCCGGGCGAGCGGGAGCTCCGCAGGGTCCTGTCCTGCAGCCTCACGCCTGCCCGGGGCTTCAGCTGCCCTGCTGTTAACTCAGCACGACCGGAAAATCCCAGAAATGTTGCTTATTATTGAAGCTTGGCAGCTAGGACATTCTGTCTCTGACGTTCTAATTTCACTCAATCTGCAAGTCAAAAATCACATCCAAACTTGGTCAGATGCTGACCTAGACATTTCCCCGCCTGCGGATGCAGGGGGGTTGGAAAGTGTATTTAAAGTCTTCTTTTAAGGTTATGAAATGGAAGAACCACTAGCATTTTAAATATGAGCCTTCAACAGCAATATCATCTTCTAGAAGCAAATTTCTGCTTTATATAATGTGAAGAGTGAATGTTCCCTAAGGCTGTGCTTCTTATTTAAGTTCATGCAGGACTACACCCTAGAAGGAAGCTCCTTCTCTGAAATGTCAGAATGCAAACACTAAGGGGATGACTTATTTTCCTCCTGATGCCATCTGATTCTGAATTTCAATGAGCAAAAGCTCAGGAAAATGGTATTTTTTTTCCTGGAGAATCTTGCAGTGTTTCCAATGAGAAAATATTTGCAATAAAAACCCATTTGCAAGAGACTGATGTTAAGTGTTAGTGTCATTGGCACTGCTTAGATTTGTTCAAACAATTGTGAAAGTCCAAAATCATTATTGCTCCAGCTTTGCTTGATCTTTCCTGAGTACTGTGGTAGGGAAGCAACTGAAAACAATGCTTAAATGTATTGTAACAGGACTGCACATCTGCAGGAAAATAACTTCAGTATTTTAAAATCCTTATCGGAATCAATGCAATCACCAGGAAGGGAGGCTAAGTCTGAAGACTCACCGAGTTGCACAAATGACACACAGACTTCAAGATGCCTCTTCAGATACCAATTTCTGCATCAGATCCCTATGTCAATAACTGCCTTAGTGCTTGCCTGAGCAGAAGCGAGTGCAATCAAGCGATGGGCACCAGAGCTTTGGCTGGCACCACACCTCAGAGCCTTCACCGCAAAACCCTGCCTGGGATCCTGTCAAAATCAGGGTTAGAAAAGCAAGGCGGGTACTAGCTGCCTACTGAGAGGCAATTCCCTGCCCAATATTCCATCCATCTTGAATGCAACAACATTAATTTCTGTAATTTTTCAGAACCGTGTGTGTTACAGGAAGGTAAGTTCCAACAGACTTTCTCAGCTGCTACGGACCAGGCTCAGCTCTTCTGCAAGCATCTCCAGCACTTACTTCATCCGCCAAAAATTAGAACCCTGCACAAAGGCCCTATCATCCCTAATTGCATTTTAGCAATCGTTTCTAACATCAACCATAAATATATACATAGGAATGCATATTTATAAGCATATACCATATATAAACATGGAGGCACATTTCTGGCTATTACTGGATATTATATTTCTGGGAAGAGAAAAGGGAATATACAAACTCAGCACAAAGAATAAATCACTGCAGTGCTCTGGAAAAATCTTCAGTTGAAAATAATGTCTTTCCTCTTTCACAGAGACAGTTACAAATTCACATCTTTAGTGGCCAATAATTAGGAAATTAAAAAACTTATCACAGGAAGGAAAAAACTCATCCTAGCAGTGATTCCAGCACGATAATTTTTTAATAATGATATATTCTATATATTTTATATACAGGAGGTGGGTGCCAGCATCACGACGTCCCTGTGGTGGAGGCCCTTGCCTCACCTTGCCGGAGCATCCCCAGCCCAACAGCAACAAGGCAGATGTTGGGCACTGCTTACCTGGATCCTAACTCTCCAGCAACACCAAGCGCCTGGGAGAACCAGGTGGGACTGAGAGACAGGACTGCATTTTGTCCTCAGCCCTGTAATCACCTTCTTAGTTTATGTTTGATAAGCAGAATCTTAAAAAAGCATCAGGTTTGCATTTCAATGGGCAGGACAGCCTTGGACAGCCAGGCAGAGCAGCGCAGGGCAGGTTTGGTTCCCACTGGTGACTGCCTGCGATCCCGAACAGCAGCTCAACGTTACTCCTATCGGATTTAAAACTCTATTACAGCAACCAAGCATGAGGATACTTGACAAGAAGATTCTGAGTAGTTGCAATCATTAAATATATATATATATATATATATATATGAAAAAAACCCTCGTTGTGCAACTTTTCTAACCATTAAATATTAAAACATCACTTTGCCAGCTACTTTGCCTCTCAGGCCAGTCTCAGAAATTAAGTAAACTCTATGGAACATTTCCCACTGCCTTTCTGCTAGAGCACAAGTTGACACGACTGAATAGGAGGAGAGCAGTCCGGATTGGAAAGATGTTACTATCACTATCATCATTTTCAGCTGTGGTGATAATTGTGAAAAAGAAAGCCCTCAAACAACATAACTTGTGAATGTGTAGACTACTTTGAATAAAAACTTTTAGTTAAGATACTCACATCATATTTCTTTTAAATATAGCCTAATTTTATCTTCAGTTTGCACTAATACTGTGTTTTAAATAGGGTATCAGAGATTTGGTGTCCTCCAAGAGCTTCCATCCAAAAATAAACAGTATGATTTTCATAATGAATACACGTGGAGTATTTAATCTGGATTGAGATCAGCTTCTAAAGTAACTCAATGGAAAAACATCAAAGGGCACTGTGTCAGGTATAATTCAAACCATGCTATTTCAGAGCCAGTCTGTCATCCAGACTGCACAAATATATACAAATGTTGTATTCCACAAATACACTGTACAAATCAACTAATTAAGAATTTAAACAGGAAAAAGCTGTCTCTCATCTTTTTATTTTTAAAATTGAAAGCTGTTTTTAACCAGAAAAGAACCACTTTCTTCCTCCTGCGATGAGGATGTTACACAGAAAGCTTTTCCAGTATTGCTACTTTAGAGTAAATGCCAGCACTCTACCTTGCTCTGCATAGAAAGGACCCTCATAACTTCCGTAATACTCCTCTGACTTTTAAAATCAAAATGGAGAGTTTAACCATTCCCAAATCAAAACACTTCATTACAACTCAATTTAGCCCTGACCTGCCTTGACAAGCCGCCACGCTGCCCGGGAAGAGCTATAATTTATTTGCCTTATCCTCCTGTCTGAAATGGCCTCTTTGGCCTCTGATAATCAACTGAGAGGATCCCTCTGCTCTCCCAGGGAACCATCTGGTTTGGCAGCGGCGGCAACAGGAGCAGCAGCAGGTCCTGGGAATTCAGCTCACAACAAAGCTCCATACAAAGAAATCAAAGGATGAGGCAAGGCACAAGCCTAAAGCCAAGAATTAAGGACCTATTAGAAAAGCAATTGTCTCCCATACGAGGTAGCTACAACCTGCCAATAAACACACTGGGACAGCGATAGCTACATCCACGTTACTAACATCCAAAGGGCTGATCTGATTCTGATCAGAGAAAACACTTTGGGTGACACACAGCAAGTTAACACCAAACAGTCTAGTAGTCGTTCAGTTAAAGCAAAAGTCATTTTCTAAATGTGTTCTAGGCAAAGAAGAGGAATGCTAAGAAATGTTCAAATGCTATATAAAGCCATTAAGAGAATCACTAAGTGAATCACATTGATTTGTTCTAATTTTACTTGTGATTGTACAACCAGTAGAAATAAGATATCAATAAATAACTCTGAAAAGATAATAGGTAGTATCTGAAGGCTATAGCAAACCTAAAATAAGATTTAGATCTAAATAAGGCCTAATCAACTTTGACAGGTAACCACTAAATGAGGAGAGTTAAAAGAGAAAAAAAAAGAAAGACCATGCCCCACACACAGATTTTAGACCTATTTATTTGGTCCATATGGAAGTGCACTATGCATCACAGTCTCCAGAAATTACCATGTAGTTCTTTGCTGAACGATTGTGTTTCTCTATGACTGTGTCTCACCTGTGATGATGATCTGCCAGTTCCAATTAACTGCAGCACACCAAGATGCTGGTTGTTTAAAACGCAGAACTACAGATGTGTCAGATCCTACCTTCGGATAACTGTTTTACACTCTCTAACACCCTGTCTGAGTACAATAAACCTGCTAGGAGGAGGCAGATTTTAGGGGGACACCATGCACACCCAAGCCATGAGTCATGCCTGATCAAGGCCTAAGAGCAAACACAGCAACGCAATGGCTGATATGCAACCCTAGAGCTTATTAACCTAAGGAAAAGTCACTAATCCTGCATACCTCAAATAACTAGACTAAAATGAATAATATAAAAAGAGCAAAAAAAATAGAATAACATTGGATAAAACAGAAAAAAGATGAAAGATGAAAAAAGAAATCTCAAGCAGTATTAAAGATACTATTCTTTTCATTTGGTAACATACTCGGAAAGCTGAGTTTAGTCTTGGCCAATCACTAAAAAACGTCCAACTGAGGAAGGGTCAGGTAGGTCCTCTGAGGTCAGTGAAAGGCCTGGGCAATATGAACGGGAGAGCAGAGCAGCTCAGGATGCTTTGTTTATTTAACAGATTAAGGTCAGGCCTCCAGATCAGGTACTAGTCTGTAGATCAGAAGTTTGACTGTCGGCTCCACCTACCTGTTTCTACCAGACAGAAATGTAAGATTAAATGCCTGAAGTTAGAAACAATCAGAAATAAAGTTGAATTTTGTAACAGTGCCAGCACAGGAGCAAACAGAACATTTTTAAACCATAGCACTTAAAGACTTGGTGTTTCTCTTGACGCCACCAGAGATCTGCACCAATTCAAACAAAAAATAATTCATGAAGTCTGACTGGATGACAACGTTCTACCTTCCTGCTGCACGATCTATTACCTACATCTTCACAGCTATCAGTCTTGGCATCTTACATGGGCATATATTTCACTTAATGGGATTTTTAAAATTGAGAGCTAGTTTTGCAAAAATAACTTAGAATGATTGTTTTTCTTTAATAAAAAAGATTTTTTGTCTGTATTATGGCTTATTTGAAAATATCTATTTATATATTTCTTTTGTTTCCATTTAGAAAATAAAATAAGCTACTATTACAACTGTAATACTTTCAAAATTTATTTTTCCTGCTAAAGTCATCTTTTTTTTATACTTAGGTTTTTCATCAAAGTATCACCCATCATTTTTGACACCACATATATCAGCAATGCAAATTCTCATTCCCAAACACAGAAAACTTCTTATTGTGATCCAATTTCTGTTTTATTTAAATGAAAAATAAATTATTAACCACCAAATAAAAATGAGATAGCAAGAAAATTTCAGCTAGCATTAGCTGATCATAACATTTTCAGATTGAATTACATGCCAGTCTTCCATGTCACCTTCACATATTATGCTGCCTTATCTTCTCTGTTCCTTTAAATGTTACTATTAATATTTAACTATTGAATGTCTATGACTAGATGTTTAAAGGTTAGGTGACTAGGAAATAACTATTCATGTGGATGCAGTAGACCAAGCTACATTCTCCATGTGAAAGCTTCTCCCAAAATAGTAGATCTACCTATGTCTTTGCTAGCCATCATATTTACTGGTGACTGCATTTAGATATTCTCTTGAACAGTTCAATTCTATACCATATAACAATATTTAGGAAATTAAGTGGGAATAATCCTATTGATTTCACAGGCTCAGTATTAAATATGTGCTTAAATACCTGCTGGAATGCAAACTTCTCCCAGGTTTCCCCACCAAGCTCTAAGGAAAGCACCATCCTCTCCATGAAGCCCTCCTGCCTTCCCGAGCTCCTTCTCCCGAGCAGTAACTGGCAGTAAAACCCCCAGCCTTGGGAGCTGGGAGCGCCCTTGGGCACAAGGATCCTGGAAATCTAAGGCCAGGCTCTGCTGGCCCTTCCAGACCTCCCAGTCTCGCACCTCGCTTTTGCTCTAGTCATTCCAGGGAGTATTTCAGTTGGCTACAATACCGGCAGCCAAGGGCAAAGCCAGTTTTCTCAGGGTACCCTTCACAGCACAGGGAAGGGATGGGGCCAGTTGATCATCCACACAATGGAAAACACTTGTTTCTCATTTGGCTATGGGATTTTTGAACTGGAATTCTTCAAGTCCTGGGCATAAATATTTGCCCTTGGCCTAAAATTGACGAGCAAGCACATTGCCTAAAGGTTTAGGCAACCATCTGCTGCCTAGGATTTAACAGCACTCAGGTTTCCTAGCTAGGCAATGCTATAACATCCTCGAGATTCATGCTGCAGAAACACACTAGTAAAAAGGCTTTTCATTCTTCCCCCCAAAAAAACATTTAAACCGAGCAGTATAACAGAAGGTGCCTTTCAGACCATGTTTCCACCACTGAGGAAAAGCTAGTGAAGTAACAAGATCCAGATGTCAGAGCAACCAAAGCTTTCTGCCCTCAGCAACCCCAAATTGTGCCCGGCACGTTTCATACAAAGGTTGCTTAATTTGCAAACATGTATTTGCTCGCTATGTGATAGGAAAAAAATAAAACACCCTTGACAAGAAATCTGTTTTCCAGATGCACTAGGACGACATCTGTAGCTGCTAAGTATCAGGGAAATCCAGATGCCACGAAATTATTTCCAACACACTTTGCTCTGCACGGCTTTCCCTGGAAATCACCGAGGAGCGCAGAACAACCATGTCTACGCTCAGCAACATTTATTGTGTTCCACAACATATTCAGGACAATACCTTTATAACCTTCCCAGTGGAAACTATTTTTGCTGTTGTCTTATTTAACTCTGCAAAAGAAATCTAATTCTCTACGAAGCTTGCCAGTGCAGCTCTGAGAACTTATTAATGGGTCCTAATTTCTCTATGAAAATCTGTCCTTTTCAGATGAACTTTTTTCCTAATTTCCGTCTTTAACTTTTAAGCTGCAATCTTTAATTTTTAGGCTTGAAAACATAGACAGAAGACCATTAAAAGACCATTACGACTCACCAAAATCATATTATCATAGGAGTCAACAGGATTACCATGTGCAGAAAGCACTGAAAAACTTTGTTCAAATTAAACTTTTCATTATGTTTAAATCATCACTTTCCCCATCTTCTACACACTGCAACTGAAGCCATGATCCATTGCAGACACAGTAATAAACAGCTTGTGCCCTCCAAGAGCCTGCACTGCAAGGACACAGACAAAAGAGCACAGAAAATGAGCTGGGCACAGATGGATGAAGGCCCTGATGCAACAGGGCATTTTAGCCCGAGTCTGATGTTAAATGATCTAGTAATCAGACTGATCTCAAAAAAGACTATTCTCGTGCTTCAAGTTAGGAAGCGTCTTAAGTGTCTTGCTGAATCAGACTGCATTAATTTTAAAGGTCATACAAATGCAGAGTTTGCAAACTGAAGCATTTCTCCTCAATTGAGGTCTAGTACCTTCGGCTGGACAACTAATTTTCTTGCTCTTTATACACAGATCATTAAAATTGCCTTACCAAACCTTTCTTATTAAAATCTTTTCTAAACATGCAACTGGTTGATAAAGATAAATCCACTGCACCTCTATAGACCTGAAAAACAGAGAAAGCATACTCCAGAAAAAAAAGGTGTTATGCCATCTGTAATGCATGGGTATCTTTGAGCACAAAACAGCTCTGGGCTAAAGGCAGTGGGCAGAAACTTGTCACTGGGCAGTGAAACAAAACAGTAAAATAAAACCTAGTAAAGAGCAGTAATTGAACTCTTTATTTGGAAAAAAAAAGCTGCTCCTTTCACTTTTTCTGAGTAATTTAGGAGGGACACAGGACTAAAACTACAGCAATGATGTGGGTATCAAAACATTTCAGTTGTATATTTCTAGGAACAAACTTTTGGCTGAGAATTTTCAAATTACACAGGTCTCCTTACAAGCTAGACCAGGAGGGATATTTGGATTGTGGATGTCTTCCACGCTGACCAGGTAATGTTATCAATAAACAACATTTGGAACAAGCTTCTAGAGAACAAATGAGGTATGATGTTAACTGAGACTTTAAAAATACTTATACTAGTCCAAATACTACAAATTTAGATAAACATCCCTAAATTGCACTGAAAAAAAAAAAGGATTCCCAAACTGGTATTAAATTTCCTTCAGTCTTCCCTATGAGATTTATAGGACTTGTTTTTTCTGTGATTCCTCAAGGAGTCTTCTACAATTGCTTCAGCATATTCAAGAACACATGCAATACAGTACCTAAGAATAGTGCAAATGAAATACCTACTCCCCCCTGAATAGGAGACTACCACTTCCATAAACTGGAAGATACCTGAAAATGGAACCAATTTCAATAGATCACTAATATTTGTGAATGAAGAATGTCTAATCTGTAAGAATGGAGGTTTGTTTCAGGAAATTTGGAGTGTCGCCTTCTGATACTTTGCACAAGATTCTCAGACCATATTGTCAGAAGCAGGATGTCTTCTACTTTTGAAATTTAAAATGTTACAGCACATTGAAATACTACACACGTGGATTTTATTCTTGTTTTTAATATTCAACAGCTAACCATCATTTCTGCCCATAATTAAGGCTGACTCTTGTTAGGGCATGAATTTATCTCACCTAAGTTTAACTAACTAGAAATTGTATGTCTAAAGTAGGTTGTCATTTAGACACTTTCTATAATGGGGGGAAAATCACTGGTTACGGGCCAGTAGCGCCATTCCTCTTACCTTAGCTAAACCCAGGCTGGAATAGGATAGGATAAAAGGCTCTCTTAGGGTGCCATTTCCCATCGATGATAGAGGGAACTGACGTGTTAGATTTTAATAGATACAATTTTAAGAATGTTAAAGCTAGCGAGGTGAATCCAGTCTTTATTGCTTACAAAGTGAACAGTGCCACATTCCTTAGAACAGACTAGTTAAAATACTGCCTTTCGGATCTGAGGTTTCAGCCTCCTTATAGCTGTAAAATGGCAACAATACTCCACTCCTAAGGGACTAAAGGAACAGAGTCACAGGGATCTGCAAAAAAATCTTTTTTTCATGATTGCCACAAGTAGATACAGCAGCAACTAAAAAAAAAAAAAAAGAACAATAAATGATAAAAGCAAAGACTTTCTCCTACCGAACTGGAGAGAGCAGTGACACTTTCAGAAACTCATTCCCATGGTGGCTGTGTTATAGACCTAAGTTTTACTTTGACATCACAGGAATATTTTTTGCCAAGATTGCATCTGACTTGCACCTGCTTCTGTGAAGGACTTCTCAATAAGGTTCATACCTTTTTTACCCTTTTTTTTTTTTGTCATTGAGATATCCACTGAACTTAGTTTCTTTCAGGTGACACAAAACTTTGCGGCAGAAGGACTCTGAACAGCAAGTTGATATAACGCTGGAGGTTAAGCACATCTTCTAATTATCCCAGTCTGTATGATTTGCCATATTAATCCTTTTCTTCTCATAAAAACTGCTGAGATGTTAAACTTTAAAATGCAATGCAGGTCTTACACAAGTGAATTACTTTACTTATTTTCCATATATTATAGCTGAATAGCAGTTCCACTATAGTTATGGTTGAAAATCGCTTACTATTCAATATATGACTATTCTAAACTCTCTGAAACCCACCTGCTGACTCAAATACTCTGAAATTGTTATGCTTCATGGTGGTGGCCAAAATAGAGGGTAATTTGGAAAACAAGTTCTTAAGATACAGGTCAGCTCCCCCCAAAATGAGTTATCATCACCTTTTCCTAACTTTTTGCACAAATTCAGAACTTCAATGATGACATATAGCAGGTATGATGAGACGAGAGAGGATGAAAATAGAGAAGCAGGTTTGCTATTATAAAGCAGAACTCTGTAACAATGCTACAATACGTCATTGTATTTTTTGCTTAATTATTCATTATCTACACATTAGACAACCATAATGGAGCTCTCTTTTCCATAAACCACTGTCTCTGGGAACTTACCTCTTTTCAGGTAGAGCCTCCAGGTATCTGTGATGATGTAGCGTGTTTGACAAGCTTCTGCAGCTGCATTCACACTCACTGTCAGGTTAAAGGTACTACAGCTAAGCACACAGAATAGAAAAACAATAGGTTAATTCATTTTATTTCTCTAATCCTCAAAAGCCTTCTTCTATCGAATATTCATGATGCTGTCATTGTAACAATAACCTAAGAACCTGTACTGGATCAAAGCACAAGCCCTATTCAGCCCCAAGTCCTGTCTTTCTCAGTGGCTCAAAACCAGGCTTTATGGTAGTGCTACCTGCCTGACTCTTCAAGAAGATCCTACTAAATTACCTAAAGGCAAGACTAGGTCACTAACTGGCTGCCTTGCAAACCTGATTGGAGATGTGACACATGGCAGCTTGTTTGGCCACTTGCTGTGGTCAGTCTCGCTGGACAACGCTCTGTTCCAGACCACACGTCTCTGTTCTTGGGGTGAAGCAGAACTGGAACTAAACCAAGTATGCTCCATATCCCATCTTCATTGCCTGTGATGAAACCACTTCTGCTTTATTTGCACTTCTCAATATTCACTTCTCTAGTGAGATTTACAGAAGAATGGTAAATACCAACCCACATGCGATCACTGCAGAGACACAAGCCCAGCTTCTCAGTAAAACCTGGAGGGGCCGGATGACCCTCTTAGGGCCACACTGCTGATGACTGAGCTAAGAGGTTTTTGGAGAGTGACAGATGGACATTACAAGTTTGCAGTTTTCTGACTAAGGTTTAAGGAGTTTTTAAAGACTCAGATTTTGTTTTCTTACAAAATCTATGTATTTTACACTCATTATGTACTACCATTCTAGGTGTGTATTTTAGTGATACTAATGAGTAAAGTGCATAATATCATCCAAAAAAAAAAAAAAAGCAAAATTTACTTGTTGCTTTCATTGTACTAGAATGCTATCGCAGTAATTTCAGAGTGATAAAGGTAATTCACAAGGTGTTATATTAAAGCCAGGTCTTAGGTGCACAACAGCAAACATATTGCAAAATACATTTGTTTCCTAATACCCTAATTAGAAATTTCAGGGCCACATTCTTAGCTTCTCTCTACTCGTATTAAGCTCAGCAGAGAGGCATAATTTACATATTTAAGAACTTAGCATATCCTTCTTCAAGGCTCCACGTAAGATCTTGTAGGATTTCATTTTCTCTCTATTTGCATTATTTATGTGATCTCTTGCTGGCTTGAGAGCAATTGGATGAATAAATGACAATTATCTGTCCATGTCTACATATTAGATGGTCACAATTGCAGTCAGTATTGCAGCCAACAGGCAGTAACCCAATTGTATCGCATACCTCCTCCTTTAACTACTGTTTCTGCACAACTGCTAGTAGCAGCATCAAATTACTTGAGTAGTCCAAGAGGTAAAGTATTAAGAACAAAGGGATGAATTTCTACCCCTCAGCACTTACAAGGAATGAGTGGAGAGGGAAACCATCTTTCATGTGATTCAAACACTTGATAATGCTGTTCATTTTCAATAGTTGCTCCTTAAAAAAGAAGACAAAAAAGACTGAATTAAATCCAAAGAATGCATCCAGAGATCGATACAGGAACCCAGATTCCCATACTGCAAAAAAGTGGTATCAAATTCACAGTGCAACTCCATCTGATCGTCTTTCTCATAATAAACGTGGAAAATAGGCAATAATAACTTCACATTTTAGCTCATACTCTGGAGTACATTAACTTCATTTTCCAAAAAGCAAACTTAAATCATATCCTGATATGGAAAATTTCTGAACAGTTACTGCTAGCTGCCCTGCATGGTGCAGGAGGTTGGACTAAATGACCCGAGGTCCCTTTCAACTTGACAGTTCTAAGATTTAGCAGCTGTTAGGAAAAAAATTACTTCTACTACTGAGCAATACAATGGCAAATAAAATTACAAGACTTGGAATATACAAATAGATTAACTGTGATATTACTACATTTAACAATGGCCAAGCTGATTTTCTTTGTTACTCCCGTGTTATCTCTGATAATTGCAGAATCAACAACCACCACAGTGATGATAAACCCTGCTAGAAGAGATGAAAGCAGTAGCAGATTACGCTCAAACTAACAGAATTTAGTTAATAGTACTTAATAGGCTTCAATTAGGCTGTCTTCACATGCTGGCAACATTAACAAGTAACATAATTTTTCTGTAACTAGTTTTTGAATATTTTTGCATTCAGAGATTCTTTCTCTAAAAATAGGCAGTGTTACTAATCCACACGCCTAGCTTGCAAAAAGACAGGGAAGAAAAGAATGTGGAGAACCCAGGGCAGGATAGTTTTGCTAAAGACTAACTGTAAGGGCTCCTGACTGCACATGTGTGTGCACGTGTTGGGGCAAAGAGTAAAGGGAACTCTCCCATCAAACGAGTGTTGTGAGCAGGCTCATAAATTGTTACTGTGATTTGTTTGTACAAAGACCCAAGATAGAATCAAATAATAATGACCAGTTCCTGGGGACTGAAGTGATAGAAAGAGATGGAATGAACAGAGCACAGCACAGTGCATTGTTGTTTACAGGATCTTTAAAACTATGAAGTTGAGAAATCTTCATTTAGAGCTTTCTCAGCTCCACATAGCAATCAAGACTCTCTAATTGATTGACTTTGCGAAACAGGATGATGCCTGAACTATGACAACTGCTAACATTTCTAAAACATTCGTTAAGAGTGTTCGGTTTGTCTTTAGTTCATGTACTGAAAAGTTGCCGTGATTTCTCTGTAGGCACTCAATCAGCTAAATGAACTAACAGCAATTATTTTAAATTATTCATTTGGCCTTAATGTTTCATTACTTTGGAGAATAAACTAGAAATAGAAGGTTTCAGCTTATGATGATCCCCTAAATGATACACACCACGAATTAATGCCACCAGCAATAAAACCTTTTCCTCTACCATGAGCACCTTGAGAGGACGAAGAAGTAGCAACCCATCCCAGCAGAGAGACATGAAAAAGTTAGACTAAAAAGTGTTAAATTACAAGGAACACAGGAGCTGAAAGTTCAGGCAAGTTACCATCAGCTTTCATAATGGTGTAATTGGGAAAGATATATTCACCCCTTTTTGCTGTTCAGATGATATTAATGTAACCAGGGAGTTTATTATATTGAGCACTTCCATCCCAGCAGTGCATCCCATCCCCTCACTGCACAGGCTGCACGTCTGGGGATCAGCAGCGCTCACAGTTCTGGCTTTGGTAAAACCTCTCCCCAGCCCTCTGAGCTAACAACCACCAGAAAAGTGACACTACCCTGGGTGCTGAGAGATGGCTTCTTAAAATAAACCGCCATCTGTCCTCTCCAGCACTGGACATATTTTTTGCTTAAATCCAGTGTTTTCTGCTAATAATATATGTTCCCCTCTGCCAGCTTGTGGTGCTGCAGTTATATTTGTCTCGACTGACTTTTTTTTTTATTATTTAACTTCAGATTCCTTACATTAGATACTATAGAATCACTGTCTAGATTCCTTCTTATTTATTTACTGGTATTTCCTGGTAAGAGCCTAGAGCTGTAAGAATGATGCAGCTGTGGCCACAGCAGCATCTAACACATCTCACCATCAGCACCCAACAGACACACGATGAGTGGCAGAAGCAGTCAAAGAATTCAAAATATTTTATTCCCAATGAATGTAATGAATAAATGAATACTCCCAATGAATAAAAACATAGTGTTCACACTTATTGTCTATAGATGAAAACATTAGAGATGGAGAAACTTCATGATGTTGTTCTGATCTTGTGTTGAACACATTCAAGTGTGAAACCGGTCCTGTGAAGTGAGATGAAACTAATAAACAGAGAGGCTGCTGAGCACTTGTCTGAAAGGAAAACTCAGGACTGTTCTACTTTTGCTCAGTATTTCAATATGATTTACATCTAAGAGCATCTATTAAAAACCCTGTTGCTTTTCTCTTTGATCTAAAGGTGTCAAAGAAGCATCTGGTAAAACACACTGCTTATTATTTCAAAAATATGAATTCCCTTTGAAAGGAAAATCAGATAGAATGACATCTTTTTCTAATGTATGACAAAAATGCTGTATATTAGGAATTAAAGAGATCAAGACAATTGACAGTAAGACTACAAAGGATCAGTAAATCAATAGAGTGAATGAAATGTATGAAAGGGAGAAAGAAAACTCCACATCTACCATGCTGTTCAGACAAAAATGGAAGCCAATACAATAGGGAGAACAGGAAAGCCAAAAGACAATGAAAAACTAACTGCACTAATAAAGGAAGAAACAATATGTGGGGATCCATTAATGGACTAGGATCATTATCCAACACAAAATCATAACACTTACTCTACTTGTCAGGAGCCCAGGGAACAAAGGGAACCTGAACACATCCAAAGCAAGAAGTTAATTTAGGCCTAGAAGATGGAACTGAGAGAAGGTTTATCGGTGAATTGGGTGAAGAATAGACTACAAGAGCACAGACATCACCATCACTTGCAGATTTGCTGCAGAGGGGATACCTGGTGAAAGGCAGTGGCAGTCTAGAGATCTTGACTATTTGAACTGAGTCTTGACTATTTGAACTGAGTCTTGACTATTTGAACTGAGTCTTGACTATTTGAACTGAGTCTTGGGGGGTGGCTAGAGCTCATAAACGCCATCAAAATCCAACAAAAATCTTCCCTGACCTCCTCCAACGCCAATGCTTTTTTTTTTTCCCCAATTTCAAAAGTGAAGCAGGTGATTATCAAGAGTCAATGAAGAAATATTAAGCAGATATCTCCCTGAAAAGCTTATTTCTAACGCACCAGAATTAGGGTAAACTTGTCACTGATGGCAGCTAGGGGGGAAAAAGCGGCCTGAGGTAGAGCAAAACTGCCATGCGAGCCCCCTTTCCATCTCTCTCCCTTTTTGCCATTTGTACACGTAACTGCTAACTGAGCCCACTTGAAACTACATCTTCATTCCGCTGCAACGGCTGCTTGATAGAAATGACAGCTATGAAGACATCTGCCAGACTTTTAACAAACGTCTGTTTGCGGCTCGTGCCTCCTCCTCCTGCTCGCCGCGCAACCTGTCTGCGCTGCTTTGCACATGGGGCACCGAGAACGTGACCTAAAATCGGGCAGCTTCCTTTGCAAATGAAACAAGGACTCCCCTAAAGCACCCTCACCTAATATGAAACAGCTACAGGGTTTTTTTTTTCTTTCATTATATCAAGACCTGGATAGTTGAGCTGCAAACTAATAACTATTCTTTCCCATGGCAAAATAAATAAACCTGGAGATACCAGGCAGAACATTCCCAGAATAATTGAAGATTTTTTTCCCCTTTTGAACATTTGTCAACAAGCAGGATTATTGAACAAAATAAGTTTCCTTGACAGAATGATTTCAGCTTTTGAGAAAATGTATTCTGTCAACAAGACAGAGTAAGGATGTGACAAAATAATATGTCTGAAGCACTGAAGTGTTTGAGTTTCCTTCTCAAGCATAACAATGTGAGCCTGGGCGGGTGTGCAAAGCCAGAGCAGCTCTGCTGACACTGTGTGCGTGGTTGCTCCTCAGGTGTCAAAGTCAAAGCCGAGGTCTGGAAACCTTTCTAATGTCTTGTGTAATGAGGCCCGGCCAGAAAGCAGCGCCGTTTTCGGAGCGCGACCTCGGCACCTTCACAGAGCCCTTTCTATCCAGGCCAAACAATTAGCAAGGAAGGAAGCAGCAAAACCAAAGGGGAGCGACAGCCTCAGCACATAAAAATGAATCAGAATGGATGACAAACAGCTGAATGTTACTAGGAAGAGCTCCCAGGATAAGACATTTAGGGAGCTCTTTCCCACTCCAGTCCCATCCAGAATTCCATGCTCAGGACCCAAGGCTGGGCCCTGCAGAAGACCTATTAATGTCATACTTACAGGTATGTCACATCTGTCACCAACTTCCTGATAAAACTGAATTACTTCTAAGGAAATTCCTTGCTGGGAAGGATGTGGCAGAAGGGGCAGCAGCAGGGGAAGGGGGAAGGCGCCAACCAGTGGGTTTTCAGTCCTATTAGTTTTTACTGAATTCAGTTTTTCAGCACTAAAAACATCCAGCACAAACTTCTAAATCAATGCTGAGATTTAAATACTCCATTCATGTCCCCACTATCAGATCAATGCTGGACGCTTATAATTTATAGATACCAATATAAAAGTGCACTGATAGAGTCAGCAATGGAGCAAGCTAATAAAAAGTAGTGAGGGGAAAGGAAGGACGTTATTTACAATACGTTTTGCTTGCACTGGATTGCAGTCACCATCGGTATTTGTGGCTCAGGTTTGTGCTGCTGGATATACTGTATTTCCTTACAGGTTCCAATAAAGATGGAGAGGAGAATAATAAGCAAAAAAAAAAATAAAAATGCAGGCCTTACAACAGTCAATTGTAAGCACAATAGCCTATGTTTTTCTAGTGTAGTCTTCACAAAATTTTCCCAAGAAACTGCTTTCATAATTAAATTACAAAAAAAATTATTTTGATACTTAATGTGTAACTGCATAAGTTATGTGTCCTAGGTGATTGATCTATCTGCTTCCACCTTAGTTTTGATGTTAAGAGCTCATTTCTCATCGGCCATGTATGAGCCTCGCTGTAGGCCTTCTGTAAGGGCTGCTCTTTTTGGTAAGTGCTGCATTTACTAATGAAATAGGCGACAGCAAAATGAAATATGTGCCTTGATCAGACTGGCCTGGGTGTGAGACCCACGTGTTGAGTCCTCTGTGTGCTCTTCACACACGTTGTTCTGCTGGAAAAATGCCTAAAACACTAATACAGAAGACAGAAACAATAGGGCATCAAGAGCCAGGGACAGTTTGTTGTGGGGTACAAGTCTCAACATCAAGTTTTGCTTTCAGCAATGTTAGTTAACCCCACTGCTGGCTAGAGCATGCACCTGGGACACCACTTTCGGCCAGACTCCTGGGTGTCCTCCTCAACAGGTGACTTGAAAAGAACTAGAAGTCTCATTTTTGGGTCTAATCCATGAAAGACTTAAGAGTTCTCCCATGCACCCAGTCCTAATGGCACTAAGGAAAGCCGGACAACAACAGAATACCGGGAAAAATGTTCTAAAAGATGCAGAGTGTAGAATCTTATTTTATGGGTATGTCTTTATTTGCTTTGCTTTTTTTTTTTTCCCCCCCTCCTTTTCTTTGTGCTATTGAGGTAAGGGGACAAAAAATAACACAAAAAAAGAAAAACACAGAACCAGGGCTCAGTAAAAATTCACGGTCGTCCTATCACATAAGCAAAATGGAAGTGACTTTCTGAAATTACTTATTACATGCTGGACTCTCTCACCACAAAAATGCTCTAGTTAAGGTTGTTTTAATAACAAGGTTTTCAATAATAACTTTTTCTGGTTTTTTTTTGTTTTGTTTTTTTTGAAAAGCTAACAAGCTGCTGTGTCTCAAACTTCTGTGTTCCTCTACAGCAATTCTACTCTTGCATCTAGGGGAAAATAAACCAAGCATCTCTAGCTCACACATTCCAGCACAAATAGAATGTGACCAGGGAAGAATTACATCGTCAGCACTGAAAGACCAAAATGGTCAAATTTTAAGAAAAACAAAGCTGAAACAATCTCACCAAAGAAATATTACAACAGGTCACTGAGCTATTTTTCAGGCTCTTGAAAGCTTCACAGAAACAGGATGAGAAACAGAGCAGGTGCCTACCTGTACGGATGCACACGGGTGTTAGAAAGCTGTCCCCCTAGCTACAAAGGAGAAACTAGAAATTAGAAAGAAGAAATTAGAAGCTAGAAAGTAGAAGCAACTGCTCCTCATTGAAAATCAAACTTTGGGTCTGATTCCAGCACCACGCTCTGGAAGAGAACCCTCAAGCTCAGCTCTCAAGACCAGGCTACGTGAGATCCCAAGCACTTTTCTAACACAAATGAAGTATTTACCACAGCCCAATGAAATCTTACAGAGATTTCTTTGATCATCAAAAGAAACAAACAAAAACCTCACAAAAACATCTTAATCCTTCAGTTTTTAAGACTGATCTTGTATTGCCCAGCAAATTCTAAGCCATGTAGGCCAGTGCTGGCTCTACGGGCATTAGGAGCGCTAATAACAAACGTAATCGCTATCTCCTCCCGTTGTGAATAGTGTTTAACACACCCAGCCAGCTCCAAATCTTGGAGGAATTCAGTGCCACTAGGTACTTAGTGCCCTTACTCACCTTGTAAATGCAGCCTAAAATTGAGGCTTATCCTTATTCTTACTCTTTTAAGGCTAAATCTTTATTCTGGATACTCAGTCACTCATGGCAACAGGGTTACCCTGCATTTAGCACAGCTCTGGTCTATCATCTCTAAACACATATTCCTTTCTCCCATGGCCTACACTATCCATGGGTCATCTCTAAAAGGTGCTGACTTACAGGACACCAGAACACCGCTCTAGGATTTGCAGCAATCCAAGATGATTTATCCCCAATGCTTTATCCTCTTACTGACTTCCGTGGTTCACAGCAAGTTCACTGAACTACTTAGGAGCAAAGTTTTTCAAAACTAGCTGCCAAGGTGTGCAGACACCTATATTCACCCTATATACAAAATAGGCAAGTGTATCTTTAGATATCTAAAATAAGTGGGTTTAGTACGTACAAAAGATTATATCAAATATGAACATATATTTATAATTTTAGAAGGTGCACATAAATAGATTTATACCTAAAAAACGGCCCTGTATTTCCTGCTGAAGTTCATCATTCTGTGTCCACTCAAAGAAAAAAGAGCTAAAGAATTGCAAATTTCAGTAAAAGCATGCTTTGTTCTATTCTTGCATAAAGAATGTGACATCTGAACAAAAATAAAAGGATTTTAAAGAATATATATGTAACTTTGTTACGGAAATATTCTGATGCATGTTAAAATATTAAAGAAATAAATGCCATAGCAGAGCGCTAGACTCCTGTGCCAATTTTTGTGTTTGCAAGTCTCCCTTG
Organism: Nothoprocta pentlandii; assembly: GCA_013398315.1. NCBI lineage: Eukaryota > Metazoa > Chordata > Aves > Tinamiformes > Tinamidae > Nothoprocta > Nothoprocta pentlandii. Next base: position 3,383,884 of record VZSG01000003.1, read on the forward strand.
AGGGACTTTAAGTGGCACTTCAGCAGCCTGTGTTCTTAAAGCCCCCAGGATCCTTGAATTTAAGATCAAAAGATCTTTTAAAGAACAGCAGGTGCCAGAAACTTTTAATACATAAGATGTTGGAAACATTAAATAAAAAAGAGAAAGAAAAGAAAGAAACTAGCTGCTTTTTCCCCTATGCGGCTATATATCTCATGAATCCCAGGAGTAGGTTAATCTTTGACACTGCCTAGAGCTACTTTTTATTGTATAGAGTTGAGCAAAGAGCACCACACAACCCGCCACACAGCAGCCTGGGATGTCGAGCAGTTTGCAGTGCAGCGGGCTACAGCACACATTAGGATTTCTATTAAAAATAAATAAGGGCTTCTCAACATTTTTCTCCTTAAGAGGGAACAACAAAGGATGCAGGCACAAAAGTGAATATTAATCTTCCAGTTTAGCTTTGTACTAGGGTATGCCACAGAGCAAAGGGAAATAACACGAGCCGGCGCAATCAAATAAGTTTATACTGGCACACGGGTGGCTTCTTATCGCTCAGATCAAAGCGCGAGCCTTACTGGATCAGACCGCTGGCGCGCGTGTGATCCTCCCTCGGAGGCTGACACCGCCACATCATATACATGGAGCGGCTCGCGCGCTCCGCACAGGAGCCTTTGAAAAGCCCAGCCTGCCTGCCGGCTCCGAGCTATACATTCTGCAACCTGAACATACAGCGCCGCGCTTCCCTCTTCCCTTCTGCTTGTTTCCAATTTATTTCCCTTTGCAGTCGCAGCGCGTCCCTTTGTTTTCAAGCCACGGGTCAGAAATTCTGCTCTGGCGCAGCAACCACTTCGGAAAAAAAAAGGAAAAAGGAAAAAAAAAGGAATATTACTAATCTAAATCTATTTGATGGCACAAAACACAAAAGCAGCCTTGCTTGATATTATATAGAAATCTTCACAGACCCTCTCTCGAGATAGACTGGATTATTTTGCACAAAGCATTCTCCTTATACCTTTACTCAGCAGCATAGAGCAGATCCATATATTCACAGATCAAGCACAATTTCTCCAGTACGCACAACAAACTGCATGTTACCAGTGGTGTTTTAACATACTCTTTACTTCAGTCTGTGAAGTACGTCCTTCTGTTGCATGGAAAGATGATACTCAGTGTACATCAGCAGGTCTAAGGGAATATTTTCATTATCTTCAAGGAATGAAAGATGCACGAGACACTAAATAATAAAAATGCTCTCCAGTAGAAGACTGTTTTTCTATGGAGCTTAAATGATGCAAATCAAAACAAGGTAAATAGCACATTGATTCAGGGAAGAAAGATAGTCAGTGGTCCTGGATTATGCAAAAGAGAGCTCTGTGTTCCCCCAAATTTTGCATACGGCAAGCATGAACGGCTTCCTTTCCTCCAGGGAGAGGAGCTCTTGCAGCCAAGGTCCCTTCCCCAGCCCCAGGTGACATCCCAACACTCTTCCCGGGAGAAGGCTGGCGAAGGGAAAGCCCTCGCTGTGACACGCGGCCCTGTGGGCGCAGGAGGCCCAGCAGACCGTCCCACGTCTCCCGCACCCTCCGCGAGCCGGAGCTCGGGCTCCATCCGGCCCTCCCGGACCCGCTGTTCATGGCCACGGGCCCGGCACAGGGGGCAACGGGCCTGCAGCAAGCAGCTCCTCCATGTCCGTGCTCAGAAAGTGCCACCTCAGGAAGGTGGAGCGCGAAGGAGGCTCTTCCCTCACGGGGACACAGCACCGGGGCAGCGCCGGCCCGCGACACGGCACCTCGGACACACTCCTACGGGCAGGGAACAGCGCTGCCAGGGGCCGGACCCCTTTGTACCGTGTTGTGGGAGTCAGGTCAGGACTGCACAGGGAGCTCCCGGAGCGCTCCCAGGAACAGCTGCCAGAGACATGTCGACCGAGACACCGTCTCTATTAGACTGGCAACTGATGGCAGGCTGGCCAGGGCTGAGGACTCGCTAAGAAATCTCTAGCTAGAAACAATAAATAGTAACTGCTGAAAGTGGGGCTATGAATAAGTTGTAGAAATTGCAAGAATAGAAAAATTTACTAACTCTCCAAAAAGAGGTGGAAATATTCCAGAGTGTTGCTTAGCAATTAAAGGAAGCGGCATCGGCTGCCACAAATGCTCCAAGACAGACTCCTAACAGCATTCCTGCAAGGAGAGAGCTCTTCTCTTTCCATTACAAGTGGGGAAAACACCAACACCTGAACCAAGAGACAGCACTAAAAACTCTCTGAACACAGAGACTTTTCTTTTTTTGCAAGACTGAAGAAAAGATTTCTTACTTGAGCCTCCCCGTGTGACAGCTTCTCCGCGGTGGCCATCTGCATTAGTTCTGCCCGCCTGCCACCTGACAAGTCCTATTTGTTGAGCAGATAATTGTAGCGGTTTTATTTTCCCGGGACCACACTATCACAAAACACAAGTGTTCAGCTTACTTTAGATATGTTCTTCAATATACAGAGGGCAGTGAATAATAGTGAAAACTGTTTTGCCTGACAAGCAAAGCATAAACGTGTCACATCAAATGCTTTTGTCTTTCTGCAAGTATGCCTGCAGAACAGATACCATTTAGCTTTCATACTTTAAAAGCAAGCCTTGCAAAGACAGCGATGGGATGGGTTTGTATGCCAGGCACATCTTTTAAAAAGTTTTCTTCGGGTTTTAAGAACTTCAGCTCTTAAATCCCTAAAGTCTGCAATGATACAGCTTAACATTATGCTTTGCAACTCTCAAACGCAGAAAAGAATGTGAAAACTCAAGGCACTGTATTACATCACCATCAGGCTACAGTTTGCTGGTTGTAAATATTATCCCTTTACAAACACAGCTGTATTTTAAATGAACTATTTCACCACAGTCATCCCTCGGGATGAGTTTTAATTACATCGTATTTTTTTACATTGCTTTCCAGAAGATTTGATTGTTTTGCCATATAACTTACAGGGTGCGAAACTCACAGGCTAGATTTTATTAGAAGAAAGGATGCAGCTGCTAACTCGCTTGACCGCAGAGTTTCCATGGTCCACAGGCCTCCCGAGCGCAGCTGCACAGGCGCTGAGCTAGTTCACAGCCAGGCTTCCTCCTGACACTTTCCTCACCCTTTCTTAGGCAGTTCTAACTCTTCACTTGTGCCATACTAGTATTTTCACAAGTCCAGACAAGCCAGTTCGAGAAGTTAAATTAGCCAAAAAACGGGTATCTTTCTTTCCATAGGGTACGTTCCAATTGGCAGGACTTGAGGAAGGCAAACTAGATTTAGATCAGCCTACACTGCCATTTGTTACAAAATCAAATCAGAAGACTCTGTATCAGAGTGAAACTCTTCTTAACTTTTTTTTTTCATGCTTCGGAATTTATTATAGGAGCATTTAAGCTGCAATGGAAAATTGCCTATAATTTCAAAATACTGAAAAAAGTCCGTCTCCAATTTGCTTGTGCTACTGCCTGAAGATCACGATAGAATATGTGACAGTTCAAGGGCAGCAAGAGTGCAGATTCCCTCATTTCCAGGTAATTCAACTGTGCAATTTAAGAACCATAAAAAAAGTCTTTTTTCACATCATTGCGCACGTAGACTGGGATGCCAGGCTTTGATCATAGGAACCTGAGGACAGTCAAGACCGTCCATCAAGTAAAATGCACTGCTTCATGGGATGCAACCAAAGAGTTGTTTCACCTTGGTGGCTCTTCATCATGCCCTTCTCTAACGCTGCATGCAGCTAGGCTGCCTTCTCCTCCAGCCTGGATTACAGGACACTTTTCTAGCAATGCCAAGGGGCGTATGCTATTCTTTGTATTTTAAGATTGAAACAAAAGAAAAAGACTGAGAGAGCTGCCAATGTACAGGGACACGGCAAACCGCAACAGCATTTCTGGCACTTACATGCAGAAAACAATAAGGATTCATTAACAGCTCCGTAATCATGGGAATAAGTGCTGACTAAAATGCCGTATGTCAGAATTTTCCAAAAGAGAGCAGAGACGAATAGAACCTGAGTTACCACCACTTATCATGAAGAGAAGCCTTAAGGGAAGTGCAAGAATTGGAATAAGCTGTTATAGATAAATGGCTTAGGGCAAGCAAACAGCAAAATGTTTATATCTACTTTTGGCTAACCTACATCACAGCACTAACCTGAGATACTAACAATCTACCACAACATTCAAGATGGGTGCAATGCAGCACACTGCAGACACAAGACAGGTCGGACCAACGCACTCACCTGCTCTCTACTCCACCAAATCTCAAAGAACCAGCGGGCAAGACTTCCTGCAGCCTGACTTCCCTTGGATACTTGGGCACATTTATTGGCTAAAGTTATGGGAAAAGCAGCACAAAACTAGAGAAATAAGATTCAGCACGTATAAGCATTTAGGTCAATGACTCCCTCTCCTTACGTTTTCTCCTTATTTCTTCTTTGTTAATCCGGCAACCATTTACACACCAATGCTATGCTCTTATAAACCCACTATTGCATCTCCACTGCTTCATCGAGAAAAGTTCCACTTTAACTACACAGATTAATTGTTGGAACTCATTAAGCAAAAATTTTCACATACAATTTGATTTCCCTTAAAAAAAAATCAAACCTATCACTAGATGTGTTATCACATCAAATTCCAAATATTACCAGTTTAGTACCTAAGGGCTGACTCTGTATGGGACTAAAGCAGAGCGCAGCCACGCGAGCTGATCCTGAACATGGACTGGCCAGCAGCCTGCTAAAATGTGTCAAGGAATTCACATTCCATACAGCAACTTTCAAGAAATTAAGCCTGGGAGTAAACAGCACAATAACATGCATAAATGCATACAAAAGCAGCCATCATTACTGATTTTGATTATTTCTAACATTATCATAACCTTATTATTATCACTTTTTTTTTTTTCTGTCACAGCAAAATATCCACACTGTGGATGTTATGCTATCTGGAATTAGAAATCAAGTGGAATATAAAGTCTCATGTAGGGGCAAAAAAAAAGATTTATAACAATCTTGAACCTCCTTCCCTTCCTCCATGTCCCCTCCCTTCTTTATTTGGTAGAATGTGCTTTAGGCTGCAAACAGGTACAGAGAGAGGGTCAGAATTAACCCAGAGAATTTTATAAATATCTCTTTTTCCCAGAGGGGAAAAAAGAAAAAAAGTATCTGCATTTTAGAAAGAAACAAGTGTGAGACACGAAGGCAGAATATTTCAGAACACAAAAAATAAAACAAATATAAACAGTCTTCTAAGGTATTTTTAAGAGCTTCAGTTTCTTCTTTTCTCCTCTTTTTGTTGAGGCAGTTGGTTATCACAATACATCTAAACAAAGTGATTTCTTTCTCCCTCCTGAGACCTTTTGTCAGGTTAGTAATATCTTTTATGACTACTACATCTCCGTTTTTAAAATGTAAACAGCATTAATTGGGAGGAAAGAAAAAAATAATCACTGAAAACCTGTTACCTCAGTGAAACTGTGACCTATGGGTTTAGCTTTAGCAGCATAAATGGTATTTTACATAACACACTAACACCTTGAACAAGGACCACTATGAGGCAGAAATGTGACAAAAACAGAGACAAGGAAAGCCTATGGGACCTGACAAAGTTATCTGGGACTTGTACAGAACAAAATCATTTCTCTGAGAAAGGAAAACATGCAAAAGTATTTAATTTTTAATCTCATTTTTTAATATTTAAAATCAAACTGTCTTTCAGCCTCTTCTAACTGGAGAAGGCCTAATACAAGTAAGATTAAACTAACAAACTGTTCCACTTAAATAACTTGGCTCATAACTAATCTATATTTATTATCTTTATATATGAGGAGCCAAGTATAAAGGAAAAAGTAGATGACCTTTCCAACTAAGTAGGATAGTATTTTTTAATTGGAGATGCGTATACAAAATTACAGCTGTGGCTCTGTAAATTACTGCGTGTAATTTAATCAACAAAGAATAGCGCTTGCTGCTTTAAAAAACATAATCAGGGTAATATAGCTAAGCGATAACACATGCATGGAAATAGAACTAGGGGAATACTGCAGCAAGACAGGTTTATAAACGAGGAGAGGCTGCGGGTGGGAGGCACTGCCCAAACTGAGCGCGGGGCCGGGCCGGGAGGGCCTTTTAGGTCCCACTTGTGCAGTGGCGGCGCAGGCCGCAGCCGCTACAAGCAGCGGCCTTCCCAGAGGGACCAGCTGGAGCGCCCGCTCCTGCAGCCCTGCCCGCTTCCAAACGCCAGAGGCGGCTCTGTGGAGCTCTTCCACTCCCACGGTTCCCGCACGACGCCCTCCTGGCCTTTCCTAGGAGGAAGAAAGTGCAGGGAGGCCGTGGAGGCGGCGGGCGCACAGCCACTGCCCAGGGCTGCCCCTGGAGAGCTGTGGGACTTCTGAAAACCATCCATGAAGCAAACTCCAACAAAGAGCGAATCACCTGGCTAGCACACACACCCCAAAGCGGCACAATTCCACTATCCAAGTATCAGTACTGACTACTAGCCACAGGATATTTGGTATTCATCTACTCCTCGAAGGACTGAAAATACAAGTATTTGTTTTAAAGATGCTGCACATTAATAGACATTTTACTCAAACCAGCTAGAGTGATGAGCCAGCTCTGCTTGAGAGCAATCCCACAAATAATCATCAGCACGGAAAACTGGAGCCACATGTTGCTCTAACTGAAACTAAATCCTACATTATAACACAAAACCTGCCTCTCTAAGGGCACTTCATAGTCTACTTGCACTCGCTTCCGATTCAACTATTAAAATCGCAAAGTATCTAGGAAAAGTGTCCATCAAATCAGATGTCAAAACGAAAAACAGAATAAAGGCCAGAACCACTTTTATTTGCAGTAAGAATTGAGAAGATTTTGCTTGCCTGAAGTTTAAGGGGCACCCGTGTTTTGTTCATCTATAGTGCTCAGGATACTCGGGTCTGCTTAATATAAATCTACCATAGTAAAGCTATCAATTTCCTTATTTAAAACAAATAAACAAAACCTTTTCTTTTCCATCCAGAGACGTTAACTGCAGCATGTGGAAATCCCAACATCTCTCAGTTCTGCACACTCTGGCAAGTTTTTAGGAATACAGGCAGCCGGCATAAACAAGGTCAGCTCGCGTTCATGTAATCTGTCACACATTTCAACAGGAAGCTGACAACTATTTTGCTTAGACCTGTCTTAGGCACTGGAACACATAGCAAAAATCATTATTTTAAGCTCCCTGCGAGATTTTGCTTACTGTAGGAGTTAATTTACTATGTTGGACACAACAAAAATACAAGTAAAGCATAACTTCATGAAGAAAAAAAATCACCCTCATACTCCAAGCAAAAATAGTATTTTTGAGAATATGTCTCATTAATGCTAATTTGCTATGCAAACCATACAAGGAGCCAGTATGCACAAACACTGCTCCTTCTGCCTTTGATGGCTAAATATGGATATTGCCATTTTCACTTGTCTGCCTACCTCATGTAGTATGGATATACAGTAGTATATGTATGAATACTACATACATACAAAATGCAGTAATTTTTTGCAGAAATGAAATGAATCCTTTCAGTGGCAGTCTAGGTACAGAATCTAAATTATCTCTTTTTCTGGATTCTGTTGGATTTTAAATAAACAAGTCTGTTTTTTCAAATTATTAATCCTCTTCTACATTTAGCAGTCATTTCCCTCAACACTATCAAGTGATAACTACAATCAACTAAAATATCATCAAACAACAGCTATCAACAAAATATTTCTAGAAGATCAGGCTTAAAATGAGAAAGTACCATATCAAATAGGTAAGTATGGAGCATTTCATATCTAGCTTAACCTAAATACTCGGTGAATTCAGTAAAACAGAAAGCGTTGTGAAAATATCTGATAGTTCTGGCCAGAGTGGAGAAAAAAAGCAACATTCTTCTGACTCTTTTTGACTTTTTTTTTTTCAGATCCAAACAAAACCTTTCACTCTCAACCTCTTTAAACGAAAAACTACACAGCAATGCACTTTGCTTTGTAGTTCAAAGCAACTCTGAACGTTTGGAACACAATTCAGGAATTTTCTTTGCTCTCTCCATCTAATCAAAGCAAACAACCATCCATTATCACAGGCGAGAAAATATGAAATTGCCATGAATCTATATATTGGGGGGGGGTGGGGGAGGGGAAGGGGGCACTTCACATGGAAATTGGTGGTGTTCCTCAATGTTTTCAACTGAGATAAGATAATATCAGGGCTATCACTTCTTGTTTTTTTATTATTTTCTTCAGAAGTCGAGCATTGAGATGTAATTGGGAAAAAGGAGTGATTCTGTCCCTCTTCGTTTCCCTCACTAACCCTATGAATGCACTGTAAGCACAACCTTGCACAACGCCAAGCACCCTCAGCTTGTCCTGTGAGGAATCCTACTGCTGACAGCAGTGGCAGCACAAAGCACTTCTGTGTCTTTCACATGTTATAGCGGCCAAAATGCTGAACATGTCACCTCGGTCCTGCGGGAGTTCCACACAAACAGAATACCCAGCACTGCAACACAAAACTACACTGCAAATTCCCTACCACATTTCCAAGATCAAAATAAACATACAGTGCTGAAAAGCTTCCAAGTCAAACGTCTACTACCTCACAAATGAAAACAGAGCCAAAAATACTGTAAATCATATTTTCCAAATGCTACACGGAAATAATTTCCAATCAGTGTTTTTTGCCTCCTGAGATGCTTTTAATGAAGCCATAGTACCTTTATCAATCCCATACTTATAAACAAAAGAGAACATGAAGATCTAAACCAGCACACAAGATAAATATTTGATAATTTCTACTAATACATTAAGACAGTCCAGCTTATTGCATAAAAATTACGGTAACATATCACTTGAAGTAGATTTGTAAGCTTTGCAGAACAGGTTGTTCTATCTTTGTTAACCAATAAATTCCCATAAAAAAGGAAAAAGGAAAAAGCAACTGCTGCCAAGGTATAAAACTGAATCCCACATTAAAGCAATGGAAAACCCAGATGTGTTCTCTTTGGGTTTTGAGTTTTTGCACTTCAGGCTTTGCAGACCTCTTGCCTGAGAACCCAGCTTCTCCACCACACAAGTACTACATGGCTACACATCTGAAATCTGCCAAGAGTTAAGACAAGTGCAGGTACAAGCAAGAGCAGAAAGCTGGCCCCAAATATCTGCATGTCCTCACAAGAAAAAAAGAACGGAGGCTGAATACCCCAGTAGATACAAATAGGTTGAAAAAAAAAGTGCATTTCCTGCCCTTGAGGAACATGTATTGTGATTCACAGTCCTAAACACAGAAAACATCCCTTCTTAATACTATGATTTATATAAAACATTTTTTCTTTTTTCTTTTTTCTTTTTTTGTAATAAAGTCAAGACAAACTGTTGTGAAGAACATGGAAGCCATGCTTTGCTTTCCTTCTCTGAGCTGCATTTTGTTACTGACTGCTAGAATCAAAGGAGACATTAGCAACATGGAGCAGAGCACATACAAAACAGGTAGTCTGAGAGCAAGAACTGGGTCACCTGGTGTCATCAGTGACAAGTGCTACCTGGCACAGAAGGGAAAGAAAAAAACATACTGGCAAGTATTCAGTCTACATCAGCTGCTTTAAACACAGCAACATGGAAAATGCCGTTGTTGGAGTGTCACCAAAAACCAGCACATAATCTCACCCAGCTCTGCCTGGAAGAATCCCAGTTAGAATTCATAGTGAGTGTCCTCAAATGCCATACATTAAAGGAAGGTCTGGGAACAATTTTCAGTCCTTTAACATTCTTTCATTTTCATCTATTATCTCCTACTAGGGATGGCCTTAAAAACATATATCTTACAGTAAAGACACAATTATAGACAGTAATGCTGAGGTTGAAAGTCTTCACGTATTGGAGACATGCTCAAATACTTGAGCAATACTGAGTCAAAAATCCTTAGGAAAAACTCCATCCTACATTGGCTTTCAGGTACCTCTCTGTCAGTGAAGGACGAAGAATTCAGCCCTTTGGATGTCCTGACACATTCTGTTCACTCTGCATGCTTTACCATTCATTAAAGAAACAGATAATTTTATGTTTGCGCTGTATCAGTGTAAAACATCTGCTAAGTATTTTCAAATTAATTACACTGTACATTGATTTTTTTTCAGGCATAATTATTAACCCTCAAAAAATCTTCCAACAATCAATTTATACTTAATTAAGCTCTCTTTGACATGCCCTTTGGTATTTCAGTAGGCACGCTTTTTAAAAGTTACTTCCAATGTGCACGGATTTCTCAACTTCTCTTTACTAGAAATCCATTCTACATTTTTTTTCTTTCCAGATCTGTATCACCAACACTTATTAATGCTGAGCCCTCATTAATTGATTTGGTCATTTGAGCAAAGTCTGGCAGATCTAAGGGATAACAGCGTTATTCTATCACCTTGCACTGCTCTAGGGAGGAAGGGGTTCCACATGGAGCATGATGGTCCTAGGATGTGGTTGGACGTGGTTCCTCTTCTATTATTATTTATTTTTTGTATGTGCACATAGAAATCTTCTATTTCTACTTTTGGAAATGTGAGATGAGGACTATCTCATCGCTATCCCTTGTACCTTATTACCTGGTATTTTTTCAGTAGCACTTCTAATGCTTGATAAAGTAGACTACATAACGGTAAAGAAGGTAAGGCTCCTTAAAAAAACTGGTGTTTCTCAAAAAGTTACAAAAGGCTTGTCCTGACACATCTGATGAATTAATTGTCATAGTGTATTTTAGGAGTGGAATCAGCAATTACATGCAAAAGGCTTTTCTGAGGATCATGAGAATCCCTAAAAAGATATAATTAAACATTCTTCATAATTATTGTTATCCTTGTGTTTAATATTAATTGACGCAAAGAGTCCTGACTTTCTCTAAAAATCAGTATCATATAGAAAAAAAGAAGAGCTGGGAAGGAAAGTGGCTATATCCCACTGAAGGGACATGTGAATGAGCACACGCAGACCGAGTCTTGCTGAAAGTCCCAGCAGCTTTCCCACAACGTGTCCTTCTCCTTTCCGAAAACTTCCCTGTTATTTCCTGCTCACCTGGTGACCCTCCTGCAGGCATTTACTTCAAATATCCGTTGCGTTGTGGCAGCGAGGTGCTCTGTGAGAGCTCCACTGAAGGGCAGTAGAATCTGTTGATTCATCTATTCTTTAGCGATGCCCTGAAAACTGCACATTTTACAAACTTTTGACAAAAATACTGCTCCTAAGTACTGTCCTGTGAACCTATTCTTCGCATGGTGCATTGCCTCTCTCCCTGCCTCTCTCTTCCAACAGAACTTCTATACTCAAATCTCCAGCTTGGCTGCGCTATAGATACAATGCGTTGGGTAGCAGCTTTCCCTGAACCTGTGGTAAAAATAGATCCATAAATACCCTCATCTCATATCTTAGAATGACTTCCTTGAAAAAATTAGCTTTGATCACATTAAATTTTATATGGCGACCTTTCCTCTCCTGCTGCATTTATGTAGGGAGAAAATTAAAAAGAGAAAAAGAAAGCTTTTAAAAAAAAGCTTGGTAAAATTCAAGAGTAGTGATTTTGTTTTTAATCTGAAAGCTGTTTTTACTGAAGATCTCTATAAAATTTAACATGAAAATTATAACTTATATCTACAAGTTTAAAAGCAGTTTAAATTTTATAACAGAGATACAATTCTTTCCTAAATTGCATGGGTTTTTAAATTTTTATAGAATCCTGCTTAACTCCATAGAACACTATTAAGATAACATTAAAGTGTTTTTACATAAAGGCAGATTGTTGGAGTTACATTTCAATATGTTTTTGATTCTTCAAAGACTTCCTCTTGTATCTCATTTGAACATGTGCTAGTCCCTTCCAACATAAATCACTCTTGCACATAATATTAAGCACATGCTTAAATATCTCAGTGAGAGAGAGGGTCTAAATGAAACTGTTAATGGTAATTTCATAATAATTAACTTACTGGGATATTCTGGGTAAGCTGAATGACTCTGATTACATGGAAAGAAAGAAAGAAAGAAAGATCTAAAGCAGTTATATAGAGCTAACAAAAACCTGTGTTACAGTGATCATCAAGGTCAGTTCAGGGAAATGCTGACAATATAGTTATATGAATAGCTGAATTATGGTTATGATGGAAGAGTTTGTTACTACACCATAACAGTCAATGGGACTAAGTTCATAATTGAGATGACTACGCTGTTATAATAGCTGAAATGAAAGAAAATTACCATAGCACATTTGCAAGACAAAACTATACTTGTAGGTGAACAACGCATTGATGATGACATTTTTCCAACAGTAATTTACTGGGCTCTTCTGTTGCAATTCTGCTACTGACAACCGTTTTTTCTTTTAAAAAAATAATATTCAGGGAATAAACAGACAGATACACTTTCCACACAAAGCAGAAGGAACAAATAAACAAAAACAGTGGAATTCTCAGAAAATCTGTATCAGGGTCATGTAAGCACATGTCACTATTATTGTTTTTTTTTCTTTTTTTTTTTTGGCTCCAGTAGCATCAATTCATCCTGAGGCACTAAAGATTATTAGACAGTTTTGCAGACTATTGCTATGGCTTGTGATGTACAAATATATACTTTAAAAGTAATTGATCAGCATAAGATCATACAACAACTAATAGAACAACTATTCTAACCCTAGTCATTTTACCAAGCATGTACTGTGTGTATTTCTACTGTAAGAGCTGGCCACATACAAGTATTGGTCAAATGTCCTGTAGAAATCAAAGTACCTACTCTCTAAAATGCATATTCATTATTCATTATTAGTAGTGTAAAAACTTGTGAGGAAGAAAGAGCCTTGAAGTAAACCCTGGTATAGAGCTCCACAAGAAGAGAAACAAACTTATTTGCAATTAAAAATAATCAGTGGCTGTTTACTAGAGCTACAGCGCATATTTATCTGCTTTCTCAGTTAACAGACTATTCTGTTTTTAAGTAACTAATTAATTTAGCCTGTATTTTCTTTTAAGCAAACATCATTAAATCTGTCAGACTGACATGAGACTCCGCAAACCTCTTTGAACTGAAATTTCACAGCTTTATAGATATCAGCACAGAGCCACACCTACACATCACCCACATGGGCAGGTAGCTGGGCGCACTGAGCTGCCTTCCAAAGGTGCTTCCAGACTCTTCTATCTCTATTTAGCTACACATATCTAAACAGATATTGCCAAGACTGATGGGACTTTCTCAGAATTAACCTAATCCAACTACCTTCTATAACATAGGAAACAGCTTCTCAGTAACAATACTACAGTATTTTAAAACTTTCTTTCACGGTGTATTTAAAATATTAGCAAAAATAACTCTTACGGCACAACACACCTTTGCCTCCGTGTTTTTCACTGCTGCACTGCTCCCTATCTTCATCTAACTGATTTGGTTTTTTTCCATTCAATCAGGAAACATAGCACCGCCCTATTTCTTTTCAATACTTGGCAAATTTTCCATGATACTTATTTAGCAGTCAGGTTATTTGGTGCCACACTTCCCCAGCTGCTTAGATGAAATAATGCTTATGATTCTGAAAATAGAACAAATCATTCTTCCAGAAATATGAAGGCTTGGCTGACTGCAGGTTAAGCCAATTGGAGATCTGTTGGGTTCTTTATATCATGATCGCAATGTAGAAAAGACACAATCTTTTCTGTGAATCACAGAAGGAAAAATAAGTTTCCTGAGTGAACATGTGGAGAGGATGGAGAAAAATCCTCTTGAACATCACTAACACCAGCTATCATGAATTAGACCACCAAAAAACATGGGGGAGGAAGAGATGAACATCCTAGTTGGAATATAGGATGGGTGCTAGCTCTACCTGAAGCTCTTGGAAGCACGAAAAGACTGTCAGGAAAGCCACTTGTCTTCCATGAGCTGACTGCAGGACCTTCTGCCAAGAGAAGAACATCAAGGCAAACCAAACATGATGGCCCTGTGAGATGTGGCCCTTCTGCAAGGCTGTTCAGCCATATCCTGGAAAGACTACAGCCTGCCATCCCCCAAACTCTCTGCACCCTCCAAAGTGGCATTAGGAGAGCATATCTAAAACCTAACCGTTTTATAACATGAGTACATGTTTATTGTCAAGTAATGTTTGGAACACTCATCTCAATCTTCGGTTTGCACAATACTTATTAAATTGAATAATATTCTATTATCCCAACTTTTCATTCATGTTACCTACTATTACCTATTATTGTTAGCTTTTCAGAAGATAGGATCAGTTAGCATAGCAAACATGCAAGGTATGCATGATAGATTCAGAAGCTAGACGGAAAAAAAAGAGAAAAATCTTCCTTTTTTGCACTTGTCAACTCTACACTTATACTTCAAAAAATCTGATTAAGGGCAAGCAGATTTGTGTGACATATATAAATGTTAAAGACTTTTTTTTTGATATCTACCAAATTGGGAAAGTACGAGGACCTGCAGGACAGCATATGTTTGCCTAAATTTCAGATGAGGAAGAGGAACACAACTACTTCACTGTGGATTCATTAAACTTATCATAAAGTAAGTAAAACTGAAATGACATTATGGAGGGACAAAGAGAAGCCAAAAACTAAATGGAAAATGAGGTAATGAGCAACCAGAAGATCATGCTGGAAAAACCTAATATCCTTTGTTTCATAAAATAACTAATTTTCTAGACAAAGGAAATGCAGTAAATCTCATCTCCTTGGACTTCAATGAAACATATTTCATTATGCCATGTGAGGCATTATTGTTTGAACTGAGAAAAAAATTAAGAGCAATGCATGAATTTTATGGCGTGAATAAAAGGAAAAAAGAGCAACGTGGTCCTTAAAGTCAAAAGGTTTATCTTTAGTATTTCATTCACAATGTCACAAAAAGTTGGAACTTGTAAGTGAAAGACAATAATAACTCAAAGCAGCAAGACATCATCACCACAGAGCAGGTCTAGAGACAAGTGCAGGAAAATGTGGATGACCTTGAGCTCACCCAATAAAATCCAGCTGCACAGTGAGCCTGGAAATAACACCAGAATTTTTGCCGTAAACAATGGGCTTATCCCTTGCAAATGACAAAGGTGAAAGACTGCAGAGATTAGTCGACAATATTTTGCATTTGTAAATAACAACAACAAAAAACAACGGTACAAGGTATAGGATGAAACTGCTAAACTGTGTTTCTAAACTATAAATACATTTGCCACTAGGATTAATATGACTTAGCTCATATTTTTATGCAATATCAGGCACCCGTGTTCAAGAACTATTAATTCAACAACCAAAAGCAACACTATGTGCCTGCTGCTTTGTACATTTGCCAGCTTTTTGAGATTAATACATTACACTCTACAATTCTCTCTTAAAGCATCACCTCCTCATTTATCCCAAGAGTGTTTCCCTCTTGACAAAAATTGCTTGTATCAGCTGAATATTTCCAAGGGTTTGCAAGCTTCCTCAACTGCTATCATTCCACTTCCCCACCTTCAACCCCATGTCATGCTTTAATTGGCTACTTTAGCATTCTGCTCGCAGTGGGATCTTTCTACAGTAATCAATTACTGTGGAGAAACAGGTAATTAATCTGAAATCATCTTAAAAGGTCTTCACTTTTTACTTGTACTTTCATCTCTCCAACAGAATGATGCACTATCTCAATACTTAGTTGCATATATGAGGGAGAACACAGAGACTGAAATATGGCTTTACACCTACATGCACATATGGAGACACAAGCCCACAGGACTGGAAAGGATGTGTCCAGTTGTGCTGAAGGTGCAGGTTGATACCACTGAGAAACTCTCTCTCCGTCCCATGTATGAAATACTCGTGGGCACGTGGGAGGTCTCTGCTCGAAAATGGCAAACACTGTGTCCATCTCCAAGGAGAAGATTCCAGGGAACTACAGGCCAACCAGCATCACTTAATCCATAGGACAACTGCAGGGCAAAACTGCACAATGTTCACGATGGACAAGAAGATGACTGGGAATAGCCCTAGATAAACTGTACCTGGCTGACCTCATGTTTTTTTAATAATAAAATAACTACTCTGCAGACAAGGCCAGAGACATGACAGTCATTTACCCTGACTTTAGCAAAGCATTCAGCAGCCTCCAAAGCATCCTGTTAGCAGAGGGGTGGAGATGGGACTGAACCAAGAGTGAAAGAGGCTGAACTGCTGGGCTCTAGGAGTTTGGGTCTGTGATTCAAAGTCCAATATGAAATGGGCAGACAGAAGTGATGTTCCTCAGGGGTTGATATGGGAACCAGGCTGAGTCAGCAGGGCACCCCTGTGGCAATACAGGCCGATATGGCATATTGGGCTGGGTTAATATGAGTGTTGCCAGCATTTGAGAGAAGTATCCCTTTTTTCAGGGGACTCTTGTCTCCCAGGCTGGGACCTCCCAGTACAAGGGAGATACTAAATAAAGAGAGAAGGATGTTCAGAAGGTCACTATGGCAATAAGGGAATGCATAATATATGTGAAGAGAGGGTGAAGGAACCACGTTACCACGTTTGCTCCTCTGCAGCACAGAGGACTCAGGGGGAGCCTCAGTGCAGAAAGGATGGATGAAGAGAAAGCTACAGAAAGGATGAAGACAGACTCTTCTCACAGGCGGACTCTGAAAGAACAAGAAGCAGCAGTCCCATGTTGCAACAAGGGAAAGGCTGAGCAGGTGCAAATGGGGAAGGATCACAGAAAGAATGGCAGAGCACTGCAATACGGCGTCAGAGAGGCTGTGCAGTCTCTATCTTAGCAGAATTTCAAACTTATCTGACCAAAACTCTGAGCTACCTGATAAAACTTGGAAATGAGCCTTGCCTAAGCAACAGAGGTACTGGACTACATAACCTCCAGAGACTCCTTCCAACCTAAATTATTCTGTGATTCTATCATAAAAATATATACATACTTATGTGCTCACACAGAGCTTCTTGATGGCTGAAGTAAATCCTGCACCTGATACTGCAAAATAAATACAGGTTCACGGTCTTGCAGCTTCTGCTGGCCTCGAGCATGACCCTGAATTGCTCATGCCAGGCTGTGCTGTACGCTCCCAAGAAAGAAGCTCTTATTCAGGAGGATTATCAGAATCAGTAATGGCCTTTGCTCCTGCATGGCTTTACAGTATTTGCAAGTATAACGTGCACAGTGTTGAGAGTGACTGAGTAAACAAGGCTATAACAAAGGAGCGGTACCAACGAGTTTTGGTAATCAATGTCAAGCTTCAAAAGAGAAATTTCTATGCCGAACAGAAACAAAATCGTAACAACTGAGAGTAAACAGACTTTCTCATTAGAATGGGGAGAAAGTTCAAAGATGTGAAACTTTCTCATAATGGATACACTCTTCGCTATTTGTTTTTCATGTAGCGAGTTTCTTAAGACAGCAGAAACCTAATTGCTTACTAACACAAACAAACATTGTGTGGCATATTTTCGTATTCACTAAGATTTACACAAAAGCTAGACAGAAAAAAATTTTGTGCCTTCAGGACATAATATGATGGTTAAAGTCTGTCATAATGACTAAAGCTTCTAACCTTGCTGTCAGCTGATGTCTTGCTCAAAGTGGCTATGGAGTCAAATTCAGTGGAAACCAATAAAATTAAATCTGGTATGCACAGTTCATTACCTTCCACAGAAAACACCATCTACAGAGTTTAATAACCTACTTCTAACTGTTTAACTGTGATGCCTCCAATAATAATTATTGATTATGTCAAAAAACTACATTTTGTATAAGACTACTGCAGAACACATCCAGTCACTCAGTGCCAGCTGATACTTTGCCAATTTGATTTATTAAGAGCTCTGTATACTCAAGTGGCAGCTAATGTGCTGGCTGCCTTCCTACTATGGCTATTCTAGTCTAGATCCTCCCCTTCAATGCTAATCAGTGAGCAGAGCACAACAAGGAGATAATTACACATTGTCACTATCTGTGCCAAGAGATTATATGAAACTAATTTCTTAATAATGTTCAGTTCCTTCCTTCTGCTTGACCACAGGTTAGGTGGCATTTAAGGCATTTAAGTTTGGAGAAACACTCTCTCTTATTGCTTGTTGTTGTCTCCTGCTCTTGTTTTTGATAAGTTTTTTTTTTTTTTTTTAACCTTTCCCAACAATACTTAAGATGACTAGATATTACTAGGCAACAGAGTACACAGTAGTTTAATTGATCTTTTAGTTAGCTTCAACCACCTGGTAAAATTTCTTCTATAGTCAGTCAAGTAGCAAAAATGCAACGGGTAAACTAACTTTTAACATTAGTATTAGACACAATGTGTCTGAAAGTGAATTAAGTTATTACATTTTTGGGAGCTCATGAAACATTTGCTTTGTAATTTTTTATTTTATTGTAAATATCCATTTTAAAATGTCTTGAGTTTGATTTTTCATTCTTTGCTCACCAAAAATTTGTACTTTGAGATTAATGTTACATTTCTCTCAAAATTCGTCCTAGGAAACACTGTCACAAAAAATTAATATGCACCACTGAAAATATGAATAAATATGACAAGGAACTTGGACAGCATAACAATCAGGCTGGCATAATGACAATATTTCAGGCTAGTACTAACAGATTTCGTTTCTTTTAATTTGCTCATTTTTATGTTAAAATTAATCTAGAAAACAAATTCATTTCTACTGTTCTTAAATTCAAACACACAGCACTTAATTGTGATAAATTATTTTGAGAATTTTTAGGTTACTATATTTTAAGTTGTATCTTCTATGAACAATAAAGTTCCTGGGAAGCAAAACTTTGTATAAAGTCATTAAATTGTTGCTATTTCAATGGGTAAAACTATTAATGAACCAATGGCAACTCTCTGATAACAACTGAATGGGATGACATTAAACTGTTCACTGTTTAAACAAGTAAGGGTGCTGCTGATAACAGAGGTTCAATCACTGTGTTATCTAATCAGCCTTCTTACAGTATTTTAATTCAGAACAAGTTTAAACTCAGCATTAAATGTACATCAATAACAGCAAGCAAATAAAAGTCATATAAGCGAAAGGACTTAATGTCAAAGTAATGAGACTGCAAACTCTGCTGAGGAAGTTAGATTTTAGCCTTTTGCACAAGTGCACAGAGGGGATGGGGCCTCCCTGGGTTTCCGGGAGGAGGAGGTTTCAGGGGCTAGTGGGAGGACCAAGACTAAACGTCAGACTGAACGCTACCCTAACATCTTTATGTCTACAGTTTTCAAATACCTTTTACCCACCAGTCAGCCAAATTTGAACTTCCAGCTATGGTAACATGTCCTTAACCAACTTTCAGACACTCACCTAACATGTCAGGACAGCAGAAGAGCACAATACTCTAGAACAGCGTCACGATGGTCCTAGGAAAACCAAGCCCCTCTTCTCACAGTCACTAACATATTCTCATGGAATATTTTGACAAATACACTGCAAGGAATATTTTGAAAGACTTAAAATGTAAAAACATACAAATATATTCAATGAGTGCACATACATACAACCTGTCAAGGTCCTGTTGGTAGCACTGACATAAAGCAAATGACTTAAATGACGGATAACATGAGTTAGCCTGGGTATCAGGTTCATTTTTACCACATATTTTTCCCTTGCTGGAGATCTGTAGGAATGGCACAGGAGGTTCAGTACTGCAGAAGAGATACCTGAATCAACTCCTCATAAACTGTTTTGTCTCCACAGAATGGCATATTACCATGTGTTTAATTAGTGGAAGAATTGTAACCCTACTAACAGAGAACAATACATCAGCTACAGCTGTATTAGAGCTAATTAGCACTAGAGGTATATCATGCAGATAAATGGTGCCCCTCACTTCCTAAAAGAAAGAGAGAAAAGGATGTGTGTAAATCAGGTTAAACACCACTTTCACCTAGTGTGTAAACAAGAGCTTAAAAATAATTAAATAAAAAATCCTATTGTATCTCTGTGGAACCTGCTGCCCTGTGGACCTAGCGGGGACAGGCCTGTCTTTTTGAGGAGATCAAAGCAGCAGCAAAGCTCTTGCATTTCCCTTGGAAACCTACTGAATAACCAGCTCAAAAAACAGTAATCACTTTTCTCCAGTTAGAGTTTTTCTAGTCACAATTATATGGATCATTTCAGGCTGCTTCCACGGCTTAGTAAACTCCAAGTTCAGTCAGGAGGAAAAAAAGAATCAAAAAGAATAAAGGAAACTTGACTTGTAATATAATAGTTTCCGTTTTATTATTTGTTTATGAGTACATTTCCTTGATATTTCTGCCTGTCAACTAAACTTAGGGAAAGGGAACGTTCTGCAGACTTGATCATCCTCCCAAATGCTCAGGAAGGAATTTCTGTAGCTTTGACCTACCTTCTACATTGTGGTTTTCCATTAAAAAAAGATATAAAGATATCCCACCAGAAAGCAGAAACAGCATCAATATCTCTCAGCTAAGCCAGCACACCCCACAAAGAGAAAATGTGAGACTATCAAAACACTAATTGAAAAGCTTTAGTTGCTGGATGCCCTGTGCTGCAGGGCATGGCCCTCACTTGCAGCACGTGCCCCAGTATCTTCACCTAGCTGAGGCGAGGACGACACACAGCGACAGATTGCCCAGGCCCAAAGAGACAGCAGAGGCATAACCAGAAACTCAGCTACTCTTGGCCAATGCTTTGACAAGTCTCAGGATCCCATGCAAAGAAATGCTAGAGGGATCCACTGGAAGCACCACTGGCGTGGTGAGAAATCACCTTTCCTGAGGAGACCGAGAGATTCCCCCCGGAGCAGGGCTGCTTCTGCAGGACGTGCCCGAGGCTCCCGCCACAAGGAGCAGCCCAAGGGGCTCCCGCCCGCTCGTCCCTGCGCCGCAGCCAGGGGCAAACACTGGACGTGTATCTGATATGGCCCTACAAGAGCTTGCAACTCTGTTTCTTAATAATTTTTCAGATTATTAAGCCTTCTTATTTATGCTTTAGATTTCTGCTCACCAAAAGTCCTAACACAGGACATTTTTAGGATTAACCTCAGATAAAATGGCCTTTAAAAATAAAAAATTGAGATCTGCAAAGGAGAGGAAGATGAAGAAAGGAAGAAAATCACAACTTTTCAGGTTACCTTTAGAAATGTGCAGGAAGTCCAAAAGGATAGAAATATTAAAAGATGCTGAGTTTTTTGCCCTCCCATGTTTCAGCAAGGAACCCTAAATATCACCATGGGAGAAATCAATTTGCAGCAGCTGTGGACAGCCTTAAGGGCTTGAAAAGCTTAATTGGAGAAATGTTTTAAAAGTTAAAAGGGCAGAGTCATGTCAAGTACATGAAGCAAAACCACACAGCTGCTTCTAAATGTATTCATTATACAGTACTACAAAGCCAGCATCAATATCAATAAAATATTTCTCCAAAGTATCATTGAAGACCAGTTTTACTGATGAATTCTATTCAAATACCCCTGAATTAATATAAACACATATGGTACAGCCAATCTAATTTAAATTAAGCTTTCAGGTATGCAGAAATGTAATAACCACCAGATTTCTGTCATCAAAATTACTTCTAGGTATTTACTTTGATAGAAACACTTCACTAAATCAACTTAGTTGTAATAGTCAAACCCATCAGTATTTTCATACTGTGTCTGTATAGTCTATCCATAGCTATGTTCAGAGCAACCCACAAGTATGTTTACAGTCTGAATTATCATGCAAAGCTTTTCCCTCAAAAGAACAACTTTTTGTCTTTCCCTATTTCATCCTGACTCCCAGCATCGCTAACTCAGGGTCCTTCTTCTGCATTTCTCCCTGCTAAGTGATGCTGCAAAAAATAACATGTGCAACCTGAGAACTAAAAGGTGCATTTGTTTTTTACCTCTTCTGTTCATTAAAAGAAAAAAGTGTCCACTACTTTGTTTAAAATACATTACTGAAAAAATTGTTGTTTTGTAATGTTTCTGTATTCAGGATTTTAATTGGAGTGCATACTCCTGCAGTCCTTGTTTAGTCCTGACTGGGCCTGTACTCTTCCTTGCCCCTTAGGCAGTAAGCTTTGTGTCCAATTTGCTAGCGGGCAGTCCCATCTTTATACTCACTGCTAGCGCAGTCACTTGCACGTGCTGTCAAACTGCCATCCGAGCCCTGAGTACCTGTGCTGCATTATATCCCTCACAGTCTGCCTCCAACTTCACAAGGACAACATTTTTCTTGGGACTGGGAAGGTGGCAGCTAGCAGGAAACACAGACCCAAAATGGATTCTTTTAATTTACTGCTTGATATTTTACTTGCAAACCTTCCTGTGTATTTTATTTTCTATCCATAATACACAGAGCTCAAAAAGTGTCACATCAAAATAACCTTCTAGGGTATTTTGTAGGTATTCTGAAATGGAATTCCATTATTTTTCCATTTAGGTACTTCAATATCCTTTAACTTACTCCCATTTTCCCTGCCTAATTTGCCAGCTCTTAGATGCCAAGAATATGTAGAGATCTCTGAGGGGCGTTTCTCTCATCAGCAGAAAGGGAACATTGGAATAATGACTTTCAGGCATTGGTGGCAAGTGTTGTATTCTCAGAAGCATAAAATCTGAAATGGAAAAACTCCTAATAGTTCACCTAATCTATCTTTCTGCACAAACTGAGTCTGCACAGTTTAAGTATCCTCAATTTCGTTAAAAAGTTGCCTGCTTGGGATTCCATACACAGACCTCTTTCCAGCAGTGAAGTAATATGCTCTTCCCCATGCCTGCTTTCTAACTTGAGGAGTCAAAATTCAGAATGCATAAGGAATAAAGGATGAAGAAGCTCAGGGAGTTGCCCAATTAAAACTGCCAGCTTAGCCTGACTGGACCCAGAGTCTGGGGCTCGGTATTAATAGGAAAAAATATCAAGCAGGCGTAACAGTTCTGCGGCAATAATTACTTTCTAAATATACACTGAATCTAATCTCAATGAAATTCCATCTGAGGCCCATGCAGTGACTACCACCTTTCTAATACAGCTAATTCTCTATCCAGGAAGAGATCTTGAAATTCCTTAAGAATGTTCTCTTCAAGGTTTACATGACTACCCAATATTTAAAGATATCTAAAGACGAAGTGTTAGTAACCCTTCCTCTAATACTATTTGCTCTCTGCTTCCACGTATGTTTTTGCAGTTACACTAGTAGTTTATCGTGCCACTGTCACACATAGGAATTTAAAACAATTAATGCTCCTGATCTACAGAATCAAGTTTGACTATTCAGTCAGTAGCATCAACAGAAGTTGTGAAGAGCCTATCTACTATATCTGTCCTGTTTAGCAAATATCTTTGGACCATGGACCACCAAAAGCTTAACACTCTCAGGAATTTCAGGTCACAGTCTTACCCTACCAGTGGAATAAGTCTTACCTTGTTTTCTTTGTGTGTGTGCACTGAGGATGAAAGCATTAGCTGAGGATGAGGGAACTAAAAGGCTTATCTCCTATTCAGACAGTTGTTCAGCGGATCTGGAGGAAGGAAAAAAAAGACACCTGATATTTTCAGCTGAGTAGAAAACAGTCACAGATGGATGAGAAGTTGACCTTCTAAAGCATCATTCAGTAAACCTGAATTAGCACAGAGGTATAAATAATCAGCTATTAGTATTGCAGCAGAAGCAGCAATTCTGTCATACTGCAGGTAAGAATCAGATTTTATTATTTGTATGTAATCATAGTTGCTATGAGGGAGACAGGGAGTGAGGAGAGACAAATAAATTATAACCTTTTTGCAAAAGTAAAATCAAAGTAGTTTTGTGGAAGCATTTAAAGCAATAAGAGTTCTTCCCAAATGGGGTTTCTTGCATTCATTTTGACAGCAAGGGATTTTTTTTTCTGGATCACATAAAAGCAAAAAAGCAAAAGTTTCTGTCAAAGCTTAAGCCAGTAGTTTTCTCCCAGAAATGTGTTTACAGTTTTAGTCTCAACAGGGAGGCATGTTTTGCATGTAAATAGCAGGTGGTTATGGAGAGTTACTTTGACAGCTAATGTCTTGAGCTGCCTTGACATCTGTGGTCTAATAGAGTGCCTCTGTAGTAAGTGAAGTTCCTGATGAAAGGCAACCAAATTAAGTGGAGTTTTTCATCTCAGTTTCTAGCTGGCTATACTGCGACCACTCAAGGGGGAATGAAGAAATGATTAAAAAGAGATTGCACTCTGACTCTGGTGGCAACTGACATAAATGAACTTGAAAAGACAAATAAGACGACACTAATTTTAAAGCCACAGTGGTTCTTCTCAGTTGGTGTCACTGGAAATTGCATTGCTGAAAGCAGAGGAGGTCTGACTCTTGCCCAGCAAACAAGCAGCAGCATGCTGTGGCAAAGGAGCAAAGTCAAACGCCCCCCAAGGAGAGGTAATTAAAGCCTTTGTCTTATTTCTCTTTTTTTTTGGTGTAGAGAATTAATAGCTGAAGTGCTCATAATGTCTCTGCCAGCTCAATCCTTAGGCTAAATTCACCTTTTCTTCTATTTCCAAAATTATAAACTGAAAATTACATCGCAGATCTCAGAAAGGTACATGGCTCTCAGGAGTAACACCCCTCTGTGCTGAAGAAGTGAGGCCCTATTTTCTGAGGCTGCATTCATGGACTTGTCTTTGCCAGTGATAGCTTTTCCTGTGTACTCTTTCCAAAAGATTGTGGCTTTTGAATTCTACCAAGATGCTTCATCAATTTAAAACGTCCAAATTTTCCAAGAAGAGTTAAAAGACTACAAATTATGGAAATTAGACTAAAAGACACTAGGAAACCATACAAAAGGTCCAACTTGCCTGTTAATGATACTTGTCTCATAAGCAGACTAGGATGACGGTTTGCAGGGATTCACAGGTTGACCACCAGCATATTCTGGTTCTTCCCATGACACCTACCAGGCCTCTGCATTCAACTGAGTGGCTTTATTGTGGAAACAGATTCTTGCTGTCCACCTGCATTCAGGAAAGGCTTTGCTGCTATGCCCACCAGACCAATCTTTGAATCCCATATTATTCCCGGAGCAGGCAGGGAAAAAGACAGAGATCTTGTGGAAATGTGGATTTTCTTCTCAAGAAACAGGATTACAAAGATCCTGCCACTATCTGACCTTATGGTAATGTTTCAAAACAACAACAGAGAAAAACCTTGAAGCGTTGCAGTTTTCCTGAGCAGGAAAGCTCCATTCTGAGCAGCGTCGTCTCCTCCACTGCCCCGCTGCGCAGGCCCTCCCGGGACAGCGTGTGAAGCCCGACGTGCGAATGCGAGCGGCTCCTCATGGATTTGCACATTTCCATGCCACCAGACGCTGCAGGGTGTGAAATTCTCTTTGTGAGGCAAAGAAGAATGTCACTGCTAATCTGTTTTGCCTGAGAAACAGCCCAGTTGAATGGGACCAAAGGTGAAAGCTGTGTTTGAGGCATAGAACATTCAACATCACCCTGTCAAGCTATGAACAAAATGACAGTCCTAAATATTCCTTAATTATTCAGAGCTACTTTGCCTTCATATTGGCTCTTGGCAAGTGGACTGCTTTGCCCAACAGTCTGCCCTACAGTGGTCGTGGAGACACCTATCGTGACAGGCAACCTGTTACCTGGCACAGCCCCAGCCCAGGCCTACCCCTCACCCCACAACACAGGCAGAACTAGGGATCTTCTCCAGAGCACAAAAACACAGTGTTGGCTTCTGCTTCTCCCTTCACTTATCTGGCTCTATCTGTTTGCATCAGCTATGTTATGCCCAGGAGCATTTAAAAGTTACATACGTGTAAGGCATAGGATCTGTGGGGAAGGAGAGAGAAACTGCGATTTGAATAATCAAGATTAGACTCTGCAGAAATTAAAAGAGTGAAGCTTCATAGCCAAGCCCTGAAAATCAAATATTGACAAGAAGATAGCCCATAACAATCCCTTAAGTATTTCTGCTCTGCCAATTATGTGGTAAAACTGCCTGGAGCCTACATTTCACTCGAGATAAAATTACCATGCAAGTGACATTTCCTGCTTTTGCATCTCATGATGAGACTTAGAAGTCACAAACAATCATGGGAGTTCGTTAAATTCTTGCCATTCCCTTTCCACTCTGCAGCCTTGGCATATCATTTGTAGCACTGAAACAGCTGTAAGCCCATTGTTCAGCAAAACTAGGTTAAGCAAACTTTCCCCAGAGTGAGAATGCGGAGCGATGCTCTCGAACGCAGGGCCGCAGACCGAGCGGGAGGCTCTTGCTAGGGAATGTCCTTATGCCCCCAGCACCTCGGCTGCCAGGGTGGAGGTTCAGGGCCCTAAAACACCCCCAAAAGCACCTCTCTTTCCTTCAGGCCCACAGGGTGCTGCCTCACACATCACATCCCACTCGGACCCCTTCTCCGGTAACGTGTGTGAAGGCGGCTGCAACGATGGCTTCCACACTCCATCCCTCCCCAGCAGAAATAATCGCAAATGCTCCCAGGACAACTCATCATCCCCCATTCGCACAGGAGGTGAAAGGAGCAGACGGACTTCATTTCTTTCATTTTCCTTCCCTCTTCTCATGAGAGCTAAAAATCTAATCCTTACCACATCACTGTGATATTACTTTTGTACACTTTGGTCAATCTCCACTAAAATGTTAGATGTAATAGACTGTACAGTCAAGTTTTGTCCAAGTTATCTCAAAACGGGAAAACAGCATGAAAATACTATGTCAGCACCTAGAAGATGAAACCAGCTTCTTATCCCACCTCCCCAAAAAATAAAAAAATCTATAGCATACACTGAACTTAAACCTCAAATCAAAACTGAAATATTATAATTCATTATAATATTACTACTACTCAGAAAACCAGAGCATACTACTGGCCAATATCTCGCCAGAAACCTAGTATAGGCACCTGAAAACATTTTAATATTGCTAAAGGTTAAGTGCTGCAGGATACAGTATTCAATGAGAATATAAATTATTCATAACACTAATTGACATTTCTCATTAACAATGACATAAAAAGTATACTAGCTGACCTACAGAGAGTGTTCTTTGAGATTTAAATAATATAAGGAGAAATACACTAATATGCCAAATGTGTAATACATCTCTGCATGCGTGGGTGCAATTTATTTATTCCAGATTAGCCATCAATCTCTCAGTGCAAACTATCAGCTTAAAGAAGAAAAAGTGAATACAACACTGCCAGAAATAAAACAGGAAAGATGTATCACATAAGAGATTAACAATTTTGGCAACAAGTTGGTAGGTCTAACAGAGTTACTCCATGGGTTAATCATCCATCCCTTTCATCCATCGGTATTTGCTGTAAACACACCCAACAGAAACAGGTAAAAAAAGGTGAGGTTGCAAACAGCAATCCATAAACAGTGACAGAACATGTCAATACAAGCTCATAGTTTCTGCAGGACATGCCAAGACCAAAGCGGTAGCAAGTCCTGCCTTGATGTTGCTGATAATGCTTGATAAATTAACAAAGCAATGTTGTGTTTATGCTGAAATAACCATTCTATTCATTTAAGGAAATGCTACAGAAAAGATTCAATCTTGAAAAAGCAGAGAGATTGTTCTTCTAAACTGGAACTGAGAACAGATCACAGCATTGCCCTGATTTAGAATTATTGCCACCCAGCAGCAAACCTGTGCAAGTGCCTCGGCTGCACACAGGTTAGCTCTACAGGAGCAAAAAGCTGTTCAAACCCTTGCTAGACACAGCATCAGGCAGGCCAAGGATTAACCAGACTAGAAAACTAACTGCTTGCTTGTTCCTAGAACCTGTTTTTGTCAGATTACAATTCAGACCCACTGACGAGACAGTATTTCAAGTTATATACTTTCCTTGATGTTTTTGTTTCCTGCAGAAAAGAATTCTGTGCTCAAGTGTAGTATCCAATAATATTCACATGCAGTTAAAATTCATCTTAGGAGATGTGACAGATCTTTATCCTTCTTCACTCTTACACTTACTCATTGAAATTAATGAAGCACATTTCAAAACCCGGCATTTACTCTTTTCATTGACATGCCACATTACTAAAAAAGACCGCATGCATTTATTGCTATTACTGTACACTTAGTATTATAAAACCAAAAAACAACCCTTTACTGAAATGTTTGGTTAATTTGGAATGTTTTCAAGTTTTCACACTTTTTAAATAAAGCAAATGGTCAGAATATAATTCCCTTTTAAGCACTCTAATGTCATCTTTTAATTAATGCTGAAGTAAAATACGTGTAGCATCTGTTATCTGTATTCACTGTGTGCCATGTGTTCATCATATAGTGTATACAAGGTGAAGATACAACTTTTTGTTGTCCATCTTAGGTACTGATATCTATATCTTGACACCAACCAAACTGAAATGTTGAACACAAGACAGAAGTGGATACTGGAACTGGGGCAACCTTCAGCTTTTCACTTGGTAAACTCTTGTTTTTGATAATTCCCTATTTTACTACCACATCAGGTTTAATTAGTACTGAAAATGATTTTCTAAAATCCATTTTAAAATCTAGGAATTTAAATTAAATTAATATCCCCTTCAATATGCTGTGAACCATCTTCTTTTTCTTTATATACCATTTATTAAATCTTGATGGTTGATTGTACACAGTGTGCCAGGCAATCTAGAGGTTTTCAGTCCGGAAACTTATTTAATTACAATCCACAACTTTGCCCAATTATTAGCTTTCCATCAGTTATTTGATATTTTCACTACCATCAATCCACACTGAAAAAAAATATTACTAGTATAGTGCTATTAATGCTTTGCAATTGGCAATATCATCTCAGGTTGACCCAGATTCAGCCTGAGAGATGGTTCTTTCTCAGCCCAGTCACTAGCACATGCATTGCTGCAACTTCTGGATTAGATTAATGAAAGAAAAGAACAGTTAACACCATCAACATATTGCACCTCTTTTAATCAATGCCTCCTTCCTCAGGCCTTCAATTGCTCCATATGTAAACTGTGAAACTTCACAGAGCCCCATTTATGAAAACCTTGTGAGGCAGAAAGCAATTACTGCACTTCCCTCCAGGATCTCCTCTGATATGATCCAATAAATTAAGCTCTTCATTGTGTATCAGGTTACGATGCCATAAAGAATCAATACAAAAAGTATCATCGCTTATGAAACAAGCTGTAATGCAAAACAAATTGCCACAGGACAACAGATTTTTTTTTTTTTTTTTTGACAAAATCCATTGCCATTTAATAATCAGAGTTTAACTGGCTGTAGCAATTGCTCCGTATGGAGTTGGTGGCAGGGAGGGAACGCTACTACCGAAACCGCAACGCAGCAGCTGCCTCGCGAGGCCTGCGCAGAGGCGCCCTTCAGCTCTGCGCTCTGTAACCTTCTAAGGCTAAGCCTAACCAGGCTGAAACGGGAGCCTTTCTGCTCTTTTATCATTACACATGTGTGCAGCAAATACACAACAGGGCTCCTAAGCCCAGTGGGGACTTCTACTTTGAGATAAATAAAATATGTGGCTAGTAATACAGACTAGAGGAACACCAGTGCTCCATAAGAAAAGGGAAAAGGCACTCCCAGAGAAGAAGCATGTATTTTACAATAATTCTATTTAGCATTCAGTTTTTATTCTTATAAACAACAGCAGTAAGACAAAAGATGACAATTTTAATTGTAAAGCAGCTTAATAATTTTATAAAGGGAGCTGTATTCCTGCTGTACATCTTAGCATAATGAATTCCTTTTGAAATGGGAGAGGAAAAAAAATAATCCCAGAAGCTCTAACAGATAAGATGGAATGCCACCCTAATTCAATCTGCATCTTGTTCCCACCATATTAAGCAGCTATTTTCATTTAGCAATCTGAACACTGCAGTGTGTTCACTGTGCTCCCAGTATGTGTGCGGACAGCAAGAATGTGCTTACATGGGAATAATTTTTATAGAATTATTAATGAAGTTATTTATTGTTCAAAGGCTCTCTATAGCTTATAAAATAACTATATTGAGCATGGAAAAGGAATCCTTTCCACATGCAGCAGAACTTAGACAAACCATTAGTCTAATCTGAAGCAAGGGAAGGAATCAAGAGGCCAGGATATAATTTAAGCACTTTTTGAATTTTAGTTTAATTTAGTCGAGCTCAAACTACAAAACTACAGGTGATTTGGCAGCCTATGAGTCCATCACATTTAGGCAGCTCTGTCTGACTTCATAAAACCTTCATATGGGCCTATCTAAACGTTCAAGACTGCCACCTCAGTAGCTTTTGTCCTTTGAATGATTTGAGCTGTTTGAGGCTGCCAGAATTTGAAAAACTTGGGTTTAGTACAAAAGCAGAGACTCCCTGGAAAGAGAGCTGAATTGTCAATGAGTTTTAGGGGTCCCGCCAAATTCTAACAGGTTGTATTTTTGTAAATGCAATATGGCTGGGATGTGGTATTTGAGATGTTACGGGCAAAACCATGCTTCTAAGCAGAGTTATTGCTTGTACTTGAGAGGAAAGCTACCAGAATCAAAAGAACAGGCAGGAGGAAATGAGCCACAAAGCCTGGATTTTCTGAATAACATTAACTGAGATCCAAAAGATTCCCTGGAGTGGCAAAGAAATAGACATATGTAACATATAAGATATATGTAACATATACCCACTACTACTTCTATACAGTGTCTAGTGCCTAGAAATCTATTATTTGAGGTAATATGTTACTTGGTTTTGAGACAATATACTCCAAAAATCAGCAATTGCTCATATGACCAAATTCATACTCAGCCTTCTATAAATTTTTAACTTACAAGATAAGAAAGATAATTTCTGCAGTTTAGAGGGGTTTAATCATCAACAGGGGTCATTAATATTGAATATCTACGTGCAAATTTTTATTAGGAGTCTTACAAACATGTTAAGATTCTCCACACACACTGCTGGAGGGAATAATGAAGGATGCCATCCCAGAGCTCAGAGAACTAATAAACCCAAGTGAAACATGGAAGAAGCTGGTTCAAGTGTGGGTGAAAACAGAGATTTCAGAAGCAGCATCAGTTGAAAGTGCTGCCATTTCACTGGCTTTGCAGGTAGTTTGTTTTGTTTTAACCCAGATGAGCTGCTGATCCAATTCACAGCATGACTCCACGCACAGTTGTGCTGGTGCAAGGCAGGGAGCACTTTGCAGCAGCACAGGACACAAATGAGTAGCTCTACATGTGACAGCAACTCAGGCCAGTGCTGCTGCTAAGGCCTGAGACTGTTGAACTAGCCCTTCCCTGTGGCCTCCAGAAAGCCAAGCATGGGTTTAATCCCCTGTGACAAGCGTTTGATCCAGAAACAGGGAACCTGAACCTACAGTTCACAGGTATTCAGAATGTAAATCCCACCACCAAGAGCAACGTCCAAGCTAGGGAAAATATTGTCAAGATATATTATATCTTCAAGAGAAGTAAAGCAATTGCTGTGGAGCATGACAACAAAGCTATAGCCCGTTATGAAACAGAATTTGGCCCGTTCTCTAATGGCAGGGCTTCAAATCTCAGCACAATTTACAAGATAATTTACAAAAAGATAATAGAAGCATGGAATAGAACACATCATTTAAAACATTTGCAGTGAGGCATGGAAGACAGAATACGAAAAAGGTCATTCACTGTTCTCTTTTTTTTTATACTCTAACTTCAGCCTCCTCCCCCTTTTTTTTTAATTTCATAAATTCATATAAGAAATCTGAAAGTTTTTACAACTTCTGTTGAAGATTTTTCTTAAACTGTGCTTTAGATCCTAGGCAAGCACATTCTCATCCTACACTTTCCACATTCCAGGATGAGTTTTAGTGGTTTGGACAACCAGCTTTCCAACCCAGCAAGGCCAAAGGAGCTTATCCTCCTGATAAAGAGCTTACCCCTACTGGACCCGTAGAAGAACAGGTGTTTGCAGAGACAAAGAACAGCCTTTTCCAAAGGACCTGGCACTTCTTAGTCATTTAGAATACACTATATCTGAATCCTGAGGTTACACAGTGCCAGGGCAGTGAAGCCCCATGGTAACAGGTTTCCCTCTCTGCTTCACAATGTCTGGAATTTCCCACGTTCTGCTCCCAGTAGCCACTTCCAAGCAGAGTTGTGGTCGGTGCCAGTTCGGAGGGCCCTGCGCTCCATCCACCCCAACCCTGGCCAGGACATCAGGGATGCCAAAGTCAGCTGCAAAATCCACCTCAACACAGGTTAAATTATCCATGTGTACTTCACAGTGCCCTGGAGGACCTCCTGGAAATGCATCTGGAAGCGTTTCATTATTTTTCAGTCTCCACCAAGCTGCATTTACTGCTGCAATTGGGAAAAGAGAGTCCACAGGCACCCACCAAGTTGCTAAAGACAGAGACCGAAAGGTTTACCATGACTTCAAAGGCACGGACTTGTTAAAATCAGCTTCACGATAGTTCACTACATATTTGAGCCACCTCAGTTCTAACTACAACAACTGAAAAATTCTCCTTGTATCCTCCTCACCGGCTGAGGAAAATAATCTATATAATACTGGAAAAAAAATCAAACATAAAAACAAGACTATTCCATTAAAATTCCATTAAAATAGACGCTTGTCAGTTTAGACCTTAGACAACACATGATTTTGTATTTTAAATTCTTCCAAGGGAAACAAAATCCCAACAAATTGTCTATTTTTTCTCTTCCAAATTGATTTCCAATATTGTTCTGCTTTTTTTTTTGCTCTCTCCGCATGGTTTCTTCTGTTTCCTCCTTCCACTGTAGTTCTTTTTCTGACATGTAATTTCCTACTTGATTTTATTTTGCTTATTCTACTATATTTTCTATTATTTTTTCTATTATTTCATCTCCCTTTCTGTTTGTCAATTTTATGCATTTTTTCTCGCATAGCTTTTTTTTTTGACATGCCTTTATTGTCATATTTATTTTTATTTACTTTTTTGCTTTCATTGTTCTCTAGATGAGACACTATGCCAAGTCAAATCCCTTTTCAAATTTTCTTTGAATAAAAGATGAGCTGCTCTGGAATGAATCCAGATTCAGTTGCCAAAATGAAATGGTCCAACATTGCTTTCCTTGGATTATATTCCATGATAGTTTCACTCTAACAGGAACACAAGGGCTTTCACCAGCAATCTCTTCTATTTGATTATTTCAGTCCATTGGGTTTCAGAGTTAAAACTAAAGGGGGAAAAAAAGAGACCTTCTCCTCCTGACTTTTGCCACATACCTACTCATGGAGGCCTTACAAAAATCATTCCTGAGTAAAGAGTAAAACCAGGGCAAACTTGTTTCTCTTCTGTTGGGATTCTCATGTGTCTACTACTAGAGATGAGTTCATGCTTTGTTATTTCAATTAACGGAGATCTTTTTCCTCCATTATGTGGAGAAAATACATGTTTTTCCTTGTTTTGTAGTAGATTTTAGGCAACACGTACAACCTCTCTCTGTCAGTATTTCTGCCATCGAGTCAACTTTGTAACAACATACAAACATGACAAAACGTGACAATATATTCCTAAATTCTGATTCAACAATGCCCACCCATAGCCAATGCCTAACAATGGTTGGTGAGTATGACAGACAGAGCCTGACAGATAGTACATACAACATTATTGTTGTCCTGAGTTAAAAATCAGTTATCACCTTTGAGATGGGCAGGATGGAATTTTTATTATAAATATCCTCTCAACTTCTCTTAAAACCACAAGTGGATGTTTGAACTAGCAGGAACCCAGCCCAGCGGCACTGCTCTGGGCAGGCAGTGTTGAATGCGCCTACAAGGGCGCTTCATAGAGCCCATCTGTGCACACAGGAGGGCTCTGATGCTACTCAGGTGACTTCCCCTTTGCAGCAAGTCCAACACAGCCACGAGCACCAGCCTTGCTTGGTGTGTGCAGATCTCCCTCGCATGCGTGTCACGAGACATGAGACAAAGCTCTGTTTCAGAAACACCAGACTAAAATGTCTTAGTTGCAGAACATCTGATTTGTGCTCACCATCACAGTTATCTTCAGATATAAACCAGGCATATGGACATACATCACTGCATGATTTGGCGGATGCTTGAAAGTCAGATCCTGTATGACCTCAGAAATGAAATACAGACCTATCTGAGCTATTTTGAGCTGTTTACGCATCAAAGAAACAAAGCTGCACACAGGAAGAGCCTCCCAGCACTCTGTTCTTCTGAAGTATGAACCACCCCTGATAGCAGCTCTGCCTTGTTCAGACCCAACTCAGTTATTTCTGCATGGCACCACACTGACATACCTTTAAATCCTTACATTATGAAACAATTTCAGATTGATTTCCAAACACTGTAGCACAAGCTGATTATTACTTTGTTCTACAGCACTTTCACTACAAAGACAATAATTTTCTTCACTTTTGAGTTGCTGTTTCCACTAGGGATGTACCCATTTATATTGACTCTATCTTGTGCCATAGCATGTTGTGCAGCCATCTAATACCCTCAGAGAACTCTATATCTATCAGCTAATCTAACAGTAGGGCAAGTGTTCTTGGAGAATTTCTACGTTTTAAGGATCAAGCCTGTGGTGATTCTAAATCTAAAGTGATAACTGGTGCTTAAAAAAACAAAGCAAACAAAAGAAAACCATTAAACCACATAACATTTGCATCTGACATTAACCCATTTCTATTTCTGCTGTGCTGTGCCTTAATACCACTGAGAGACACCATGAGAACCAACCACGGACTACACACGGACTACACACGGAGTTTCCCAAGGCATTCCATGAGAATAACAGCCCAGTCAGCAGTCAGGAGAACCAAATCTCAACAGTATTTAAAAATACTTCATACTTAGATTTGTCAAATAGCTTCTTGGAAGAGAAAACACCAACTGTACCAGCAACTTGTACCTGAAGGCTTCCAAACCTGTCCAGTCCACCTATAATGAATAGTAATACCAATTAGTAGATTGGTGTTTCCATTTTTAAAGAAAATGAGGAGAAAACTGGATGTAAGACAATATTATGTTTATGAAAGTAATTAACCAGTAACAGCATAAGCCATTTACAGCTATAGTTGATACAAATTTGCATATGCTGTAAAATATGATATATAAATTAGTAGATATATTCAAATAGATATATGGAAAGTAAAAGAAAATTCTGAAAATTCACTGAAACAGAAACAAAAAGCCCTTACAATTGATTTTCAAAACTAAATCAAAACAAGGTATAGGTTGAGATCACTTGGCAAGAAAAGACTCTGCTTGCTTTTAGGCTCCTCTCCTTGGCCTTTCTACCTTCTTTTTTGAAATAAGCCTTAATTACAATCTCCCAAGTCATCAAATCCTGTTTTATCATGGAAAATTTCTTCCTTTGGAAGAAGCACTGTTTAGATTTAATTTTAAAACGAGTTCAAAAATGAGTTCATATCTCCAGAATATATGAGAGAAAGAAAACTATTTCGTAGAGAAAAACAATATAACATATATATTAGCATATATAAGCTTTAATTAAACTATGAGCACTGTTTTTATGGATTACTGCATTTGGGACTGAGAAATGAAGCATTATATTCTAATGTTAAGGTTTTGTCTAAGGAACTATGATGTTTTCTTTCATTTCATTCATTCAAAATCATGCTTTTAAGAAAAGTTAAAAAAAAGTTAAGTTTTAAAGAAAAGTGTATATACCAGGAATGTCCACTCCAATACTTGAGCATTCACACCTCTACGTGTGCTTCAGATGCCAGATTCTATGTAATAAAATATCAGAGATGCTGCCAAATTAGACAGCCAACAAACACCTCCAGCAGGAAGAACAGTAGGAGCCCTTTGCTCCCTTTGGTTTTTGGGCACTGAAAATGGTGCTTTCCAAATGCTCACAGGCTTCCAGCTCCGAGAGGTCCTCTGTTTCTGCGGATGCAAGACTGGCCACTGCATGCAGGGAAGCGAGGATGGACCTGGCACCTCTCGCTCGCTGCGCCCACCAACACCTCTACTGAGCTCAGATTTTCAGGTAGCCAAGGTTAGCTGGCCAAGACATGTAAAAAAAAAAAAAAAACACTCTGCTCAGGCCACATTTCAAAATACTGCTCATTTGTACCGTGGTCTAGATCACAAATAATCGCCTCCCACCATCCAGCAATAGATTTGCAGTTGCCACCTAACTCCACCTATCAGAAATACTAATTAAAAAGAAAGAACTCATATGCTATAGAGCACACTTTGTAATTTAACGTGTTTCTACGAGGCTAAGTCACACGCTTCCCTACTTACTCAGCTTGACTTATGGGACTATCATCTCCTGTGATATTACTGAAGAAAGAACACATAAAATGGTCTGAGAGATTTATATGAACTTTTGTAGTGGCTCTGGCCATTATTGACATTCCTCAATTATCATTGACCTTTATGTTGTAGGACAAAGAGTATTCCCTAGAGCAGCCACTTAGAAGAAAATCTAATGTGCTGTTCCTGAACATGTCATTTTTATGCTGCTCTACAAAGAAATGCTGCTTAACCAGCTAATTGTAGAAATTGTGTGTCATCTAATGATAGCTCTTCTCTCTAGGAAATCTACAGTAAATTAGTACTGCAAATGGATTGGGGCAATTCTGCTGTTTTGTGGTACGCTCTAAATGATAGATTTTGCTGGCATGTAGAAACATTTTTGCTTTGTTTCCCAAACGCTGTAAGCTCATCAGCATCTCATCATGTTTTTGAACACAAAACCCGGCAGCACGCGCTGGACATCTGGGAACAGGCTGCAAAAGCAGATTAATTACTGCCTTTTTGTGATACGGTGAAAACGCAGGAACGATCTCTTCACTCCTGGCAACTGTATTTTTGTTCTAGTCTTAATCTCAAATCCTTTTCTCTCTACAAAATAACGTTAACAAGATGCCTAACCTTGCAATGCTGGATACATACTAAGAAAATTTGCATTCATAAGGCTGCGTTGCAGAACTGAGGTGGTGAGTTCTCTCTTTGTCACCCCCATGGCTAAAATGAATTTTCACTGTATGGTACCAATCAGACATGGGCCTCTTCCGGGAATAACTTACATTACTGTCTAGAGTCAGGACAATCTACAGGGTGTCTTTCTTCAAGAAACAGCTCCTGTCTGTAGCACTGAGTACATGGCATTCACTTGCCTGTCATCATCAGAATCAAGTTCCTGGATGGACATTTATCTGTCAGCTCCCATTGCAAGCAACACAAGTATCAGACGACCTGAATAATGAGTACAATGCAGTATCACTGCTTTAAGTGTTAAAGTGCAGTAACAGCTAATAAAACAGTCTCTTTAAATACACTTCCCAGGCTGTCAAATGACATACCTGTTATTAGGAGTAGATTTTTAAGCAACTCTTTAAATGACACCATCAGTTATCAATGAAAAATAATGTTAGAAGTGGCAGGCAAGCAGAAACCTTTCAATTCCTGTCCACTTCCATCCGCCCATCTATGTTCATTTCTGCAGAGTTGCTTATCAGATAACCATATGCGCTGCTTCACTTTTGAGATTATAATTCTATATCCACTATTACAGTCCCTCATCCAGATACAGAATTCTCATTGCCAACAGAAGTCAAATTATGCTTTAGATGGACTTCAGAAAACACTAACATGTTTCTGTTGTGAAAACATATAATAATTCAAAATGTTACCGGTTGGAACCGAGCAGAAGCAGCAAAAACAGGACTGTAAATTCTGTTAAAGTCTATACTTTTAAAAACATCTCAGTCAACAACTGCAAATCTATCTTTATGGACTATTTATGCAACTATAGACAGGATCTGCCCAATCTTAAAATGACCAATATATTCTAGTGCTCCGGGCTATGCAAAGGCAAACAGGCAAACTTCTGGGATAGATTCCAAAAAAGGCAAAATACCATATTTGTTTGTAAACTTAGATGGGATCACTGTGAATCCAGATACAATGAAATATTAGTTTTTTTTTATCCAGTTCTTGATTCCAAATGGCAATTACATTATTACTAGAAATAAAAGTTTGGTGGTATAGAAATAACACTGTGAAGTGATCTGTTATTCTAGGAAATGATTGAGCTTGAGATTAGAAGCTATCTAATCTAATTTAAGATAAACAAAACTTTTACCAGATTATTTTTTTCTTAGAAGTGTCTCCTACAGGAAGGAAAGACCCTCTCATCCTCTGAGTTCTTGAAGAGTTCAGATATAAAATTGGGAGACTTTAATTAAAATCTCTATCTTGAAATAGACTGAGCAGAAATTA
The DNA here is from genome assembly GCA_013398315.1 of Nothoprocta pentlandii. NCBI lineage: Eukaryota > Metazoa > Chordata > Aves > Tinamiformes > Tinamidae > Nothoprocta > Nothoprocta pentlandii. Next base: position 3,422,082 of record VZSG01000003.1, read on the forward strand.
GAACCCAGTTCCTCCCACATGCTATTACAGCGCATTAAACACCCAGCTACTTAAGGAATCACCAGATATCCTCTCCTAAAGCAAATGCTTCCAAGGTGTCAAAGGTGTCTGGCCAAGCCGTGCAACCATAGCGAGCTGGAAACAAACCTTAAACCTCTGAAGCTGACACTCACAAGAACAGTCTGCTTTACTTCCAAGGATTATCACACTATAATGGTCTTTAAAACATCTTGAACAAAAAGCATGAGGAGTCTCCGCTGGGGCTGTCCGTGCACTGGAGGCGGACGCTCCCTGCAGCCTCGGAAAGGCCGGAGGCCGACGTCAGCGATGGGGCCTGTCGGCCGAGGCCTCCACAGAGTGAAGGAAACGCAGGAGACCCCCTGCAGCTCCAGCCTCTGCTCTCGGCCTAACACTGGCTAGATACTCACTTAACTCAATGCTGAGCTTGTTTCCTCCTTCCAGCTTGCTCTGATTTAGTAACAGAAGTATTTGTAAGTTGGGTTTCTTAAATATAGCACAGGTTGCTCTTTGCCGCTTGAAGAGAAACAAAAGCTTCATTTCCAACTCCTTACTGAAACTCCCTGCTACGAGAGCCCCATTTCTACCCCTGTTATTCAAATCAGCCCCGCAATTTGCGGTGATGTGCGAGTCTTGCATCAAAGTACCAATTACAAAGAAAGAAATTGAGCCAAATTCATGTCTGTTGTATATTCATCTGCATCAGCTTGTGAGCTAACCGTTAGATCATGATCCACATTAAACCCCAAATCCCCATTTAAGTGTTGAAGAAATGACATGAATCCTTGTGTAGTTAGTGTAGCTATATCTAGAAAATCCTATAAAATAACAGCCTTCCCCTCAGATAACTTTAAAGATACCAGAAAAGAAAGGTCTGTAATAAAAATTTTCGTCCAGTTTTATGCATAACACTACTCTTTCAAGCAAATAAGATTAGCAGATAAACACACAAATCCCAATGATTTAACAATTTAAGACCATCATTTCCATAAATATATTGATGAATAATTACTGCCACATCTCTACAACACAATTCAAGTTAATTTTACTTTAAATTTACTTTAACTATAACCCAACATACTACCTTCCAGTCACGCTAAAACAATTTTCCAAATTGTTGAAGTCAAAAGAACCAAGTTATTATTTAAAGGATCCTCTTTTCACAAAACTACGAATATTACAGCACCTGATTCTCATGTGTGACTATTTGAATAGAAAACTCTGATCCTTCAGCAAAGGGAGGCAGACACAGGAACCATCAATTACATTGTCAGAGATAGCAAAGTGCATGAGCAACCCCAACCCAAAGCACCCAGTGGAGTGATACAAAAAAGGAAACCTTCCCTTCGCTCTCTCACAACCTCACTGATAAAACAATAATTGGACTTTCACAATCTGAATTAAAGGTATGAAGAATAGGAAGAAAACATAAAACAAAAACCATGACATTTGGGAAACATTCTCTTGGCCTTCAAATTATGTAAAAGATTATACGCCCCCCCCAAAAAAAATTAAAAATTAAAAATTAAAAAAAAAGCTATGCCTTGTACTCTGGTACTGTGTTAAGCACTTGTAAGGATACAGACATTTATCTTTCCCTAGGCAGCCCCTTCTGCAAGAACTTAAGTATTGCTCAGAATGAATAAACAGCACAGAATCTGATACCAAGCCATGAACATCACAGTTGATGAGGCCATGTTTCATTTGGTTTTCATTTTTAAAACTCACCTTTAAAAAACAAACTAGAATAAATGAAAAAACAAACATGGATTTCCACATGCCTGTGAAAAATAGGGTGGCAAGTGCTATTGGTCTGAATGACTTTTCTGTAAACAAAGAATGATGTGTACAGGAGATGCTCCTGTCACTGTTCGAGCTCATCTTTTATTTGAAACCTGGAAAAACACAGAAAATAAGGATGAACATTGGACCCAGAAAGTCAGTGTTCTGGACCCAACTCAGACCTCAAGACAGAGCAAGTGGCAGGTGCTGCACAGAATAAGGTTCTTCTAAGAGTTCAAAGAGACCTAGCTGTTACTTGCCCATAGTGACTGGCCAACTCTCTGATACACACTGCAGCACATCTCAGTAGCATTCATGCTGTCTGCAACCCAACTAATGTGTAACTCATTGGCAAACAGGCCTTCTGCCAAACAGGTGCCAAATGCATAAAATGCCCAGACTCACAGCACTCATCCCTGGTGTAGAGGCCGCTTGCCCTGTGCCACTTATCACCCTGCTTAGAGAGGCTTGCACAGCTTGTCTCTTAGGATAATATCTTTTCTTAATGGACAGCAAGCTTTGTCTAGTATTTGTTACCTAATATTTTCCCTAGCATTATGTCCAAAAAAAAAAAAGCTTTCTAAAGCTTTTGTTAGAAAATGATGTTTTGAACTATGCTAGGCAGGTCCTGAGCTGCTCTTAATCCTTTGTAAATCTATAGATTCCCACAGAGCTCTGCTAATTTACACCAGCCCAGCATCTGGCCTATACAAATAATGTTCTATCCCTTAATCAGTTCAGAAGAACTAAAAGGAATTCTTCTCATAAAGCCATGCAGAGGCAGGTATGCTTCTGTTAAAAAGGGAAGGTTTCATCCAGGATTGGGACTTGGAACCTTTTCTCCCACAAAACACTCATTGGCCAACTTAAAATCAGCTCTTATCGCACTACCTGGGATAACTTGGGAACCTGAAGAAAATCAGCACTTACCTCACTACCAGAATAACACATATAACCAATCCTTCAAGATTAATTTAAAACATTTGACATATCTGCAAGACATACGAGACTAGATACCTGCAATAAATAACTTATTTGATTCAGGGTGAAAAAAAGAAATAAAATAACTGAATTTACATTTCAAAAGTTTGAGGCATTTATGTGGAACTCACGGAAATGGAAAACCTTTAATCCTTCCTTTCTAGGCTAAGTATAAGACGCTCTTATGAACCCTGTCGTGTTACAGGTGAAGTCAGTTGAAGCTTTAATTGACTGTGGTTGCAGAACACATAAGGGATGCCAAAGACACTCAAAGGCTACAAAGAAAATTGATGAATTCTGCTTTTACAGATTGCAGAACAAAAAGGGCTTGGTGAAAAATCATCTCACAGAGTCCTGCAAACATTCCTCCTCTTGGTAGCAGTTCAATACTTGTAAGTGTAGGGAAAGGAGCAGAAGGCATCTGCTTTCCAACACAGCAAAGCCTCTCTCTGACCTTGGACATACATTGCTTAATCTGTACCTGCCCAAGTAAGTCACCCTTACACGAGGGAATGGTTAAAAAGGTTTTTAGGTGCTTCAAGATTCCTGCATGGAAGCCACTAAAAATAACACCTGATTGTTATTTAGATAAGGAACAGGAGGTTGCCAGGCTTTATGCAACAGAAGCTCACCTGACATTTAACACCAAGAGAACAAAAACAAAGATATACATATACACATACATGTGTGTATGTGCATCCTACCATCTTTTCTAGATACCTATTTTTACTCTTTCCTGGTTGCTTGATGGAGAAAATGGGTGAAGGAGTTCAAAGGTACATTACGGAGGTGATCTTCTTGGCTGCAAGAGCAAATCATTGCAGCACATTAAAAAAAGGAAACATCTACCACTGAAGTCCTGTCCCCTTATGACTGAATTGGTGGGAAAGGACTTGAAACACATGGATGCACAGCCTCTCCAGTGACGCTTTACAGAAAAACTGGAGTAGTGTAGGCTACTTAAGAGACTTCAGCAAAGTGACAGTTAGAACAGGGGAAACCCTGCCATTCCATACACTTTATACTAAACATACTTGATACTAAAAAATACATTTTTTTCCCCTGCCACTGCTGATGTTTCATAGTGAACACTTACTCAAATTACGATGCTTTTTGACACTATTATACATAAAATATTTTAAATCAATAAGCATTCCTGGTAAAATTGAGGAACGTTATTTCCTACCAGTCTGTGATAATACCTTTTACTCCGCCAGAGGCTGCTGCTGATATGCTCCCATTAGTACCATTTACTTAGAAAAACACTACAACTTTGACACCTCCATTGTGAACTAATGTGAAGTTACTCAAGAAAATATTTCAGACTTTTCACAAAGTAATACCAGACCTCAAACGTCTCTCATATGACAATGTTTTCTGCCTATAGAAAAAAGGAAATATCAGCTCCCCAAAGATGTGTCTTCAGTTTTGATAACTGCAATCATTTAGACTTCCAGCAAGTGACCGGGGATTTTCTCTGCGTGCGTGTGTACATTTGCTGCCTTTGTTTTTAAGCACTTGGAACCACAGATGATTTGAGCCAATATTGACCTTTAAATATCAGTTATACCATCTTGAGATAAATGCATGTTGCTACTTGAAGGCTGTCTGAGGCACACAGAAGCCTGGGGAACGAGTGGCTCAGTTGGCAGCACTGTTATTAGCACTTCCTATTAATGAATAAATACAGGTGGGAAAAACGAAAAAAATAACAGTGATTTTTTTTCTTTTTCATGTTTCAGCCTGTAAAAAGTAGACCACACCACGTGACATTTTAGCATCTTTCAGGTTATCAGAAGAGTTAGCTCAGCTTGTCTCCTTTTCAGTGTAAGAGCAAAGCCCTCATGAAGCTGATGGAGTTTTTCCTGCTGTTATTCTTACATTCCACCATGAATCCTGTAAGCTGAGGATACTGAGTTGGCTTGCTTGCCACCTCTGCAGACCTTCTCCTACCTTTCCACATATGTCCCACAGTACCCACTAGGGTACTGTGAAATATAACCACAAGTACCTGGGAACGCAAAGTAGCTGGCACTCAGTGCTCGGGGTGGGTTTTCTATAACACAGGTCCAACAGGTTGTTCCATCAGCACATGCCCGGGGAACATTTAAACTCAACATCCCATAGATGACTTCAAACTTAGTCAATCTATACAACATGTCAGATTAGCCACATTTTTTTTCTAAAGAGGTATTTATTTTAAATGTAACAAAAGGACTTTGCATATATGTATATATTTTGTGTATACACACATGCGTACATGTGCACTGAAAAAAACACAGAACTAGCAACCCAACCTAGGATTCTAATAGCAAAGATTTTTCCAAGAACTATTTTTTTCAAGAAAATGTTTGTATGCAGGTGATATTTATCTTCATTACAGTGCATCCCCAATCACTAACCAAGATATTTCAGAGAGAAGTTTCCCTTAGGGGTACATTATGCCAGCGTTACTCACCTCAGAGCTTCTTGCAACTGGCTTTACTTTCTCTAGTACTGACCACTCTGCAGTGGAACACTAGATAAGGCAGAGTCCACAGCTGATCTGCCATGGAACTTCATCCACATTTTATAGCTCTATTTTGCAGTGAAATATGGTGAAGTACAAAGGGTTATCTCAGGAATGATATGAGGAAATAAAATCTTCAGAAAAATATATAGCCTAAAAGTTAATTGCACTTTGAGTGCAAAATACTCTATAGAAACTAATCATACTGCCATTCACGTTTTTGCTTTAGTATAGTGTAAGGTCAAATCATCTTTAACGTGATGTGACATGTGGAAAACATGCAAATTCTCTAAAGTAATGTTACAAGAATACACATAAAATTTTCAGAACTAAGTGGAAAGACAAACACAATTCATCTTGTCTAAACACACATTCTATTTTCCCTGATTCATCCTCAGTAGTAAAAGACTATGATCTACTGTAGACATTTCCAAGAATATAAATCTTGCAGCAGTTGCTAATGATTCTCTGGCAAAGATAGAAAAATTCAGAAGCCTAGTAGGATATTTTTGAACTGTATGAATAAAGTGTAAATTCTTTTTTCTTAAGAGTCAAGAAAAATACTTCAGGGATAAAACAACAAGAAACAATTAACAGCTCAGTACAGAATTAATAATGGCAGCATTACTTACATAGCATTCATTTCTAATATTGAAATAGAAATCTTAAATAGGTCATAGCTTGTATGATTTTTCTATATCAAAAATATTTAGATCAATATTTCTTCTGCCACTTGCATCCAAATTACTGGGATTACTTTTTAAAATAAGGCTGTATAGAGATAATGTAGCAGAAGAGAACTGTAGGAATAAAAGGTCTCAAAGGCTCCAACTGAAATGAATGTCAAATGTTCTGTTCACAGCTCAAAATCCAAACAAATCTCAGAACTCCAAGACCATGTTATTTTCACCAACAATTAATAATAGGTCTAAATAAATAGAGAAGGTTTCACACTAACTGCTATTTATAAAGTAAAACTTTAGAATACAGCATTTCGGAGTGAGAAAAATAAATGCCACTAGAAGAAATTGTGTTACAAGAACAAAAGTCACATTTCTTCCAGTGATGGCAAAGAAAGAAATATTTAAGCTTTTCCTAATTAGGAGTTTCTTAAACTCAGCTTCCTTTGGTCTTTGAAGAATAAATTTTGCTCAAATTCTTATAAGAAAATCTTTTTTCTAGAGGAAGTACACCAGGACCAGAAGAAAGAATCACACTAGTTCATCTCTGCAGAGACACCAAATGTTTCTTGATATTTTCATCTCTTTTCTCAGATTACAAAAGAAAATTACTCTTCCTCTTTCCAGCCTCAGCCTTTTGGTTAGTAGGAGGATCTCTTGAGAAGAGATGACTATAGTTTGAGCACACTCAACAGAGATGCCACCATTAACAGACCTGACTATTTTTACCTTAAGTGGCCACTGTCATTCATTTTCTCAGGTTTTACATCCAAGTGTTACCCAATTGTTAACTACAGTTGTACTGCATAGGTTATATTAGACAGAATAATCTACCTCAATGGTTCTCTCCACTGTGGCACCACACATTTCAACGGACATTGCTTCTCAGGACAGACCTGACGGGATCAACAAATTTGTGGCCATATCCATAAACACACAAGACATGAAGGAAAAACAGAGTGAAGTGCTTCAAGAGGAAGCCACGCAAGCTTCCGAGCTCAGGGAGAGCTCGGCAGGCCTCGGAGCACCCCTGCTCCCTGCCCGCTCCTCCCCGTCCCCAAGGCACCGGCGTCCTCCGCTAGGCCGCTGGAAGCTCAAAGCTCTGAGACTACCAAGTGACAGGACAGGATTATTATTTCCTGTTCCAACCATGGATAATACCTGGAAGCCAAGTACTACAAAAGACTGTAGACAGCGACTCCTCCGTGAAAAGCAATGGCTAGTAGGGCAAGGATATTATCTCAAGACTGCTCTAGATATTTTTGTTCTCATTTGTTTATAAAAAGTAAAAGCCCTGAAAGCAGACTGATTTCTGATCTGTGATTAAGCAATATTTATAATAAAAATAATTTGAGTACTTTGGTTTATGTTTTACATGTTAAAAATGCTACTGCATTCACATCCAGACTTTGTTTTAGGCTCCTCCCTCTGATAGTTTTTTCTCTAGTAAAAGACTCTGCTTCTAATATTCCAGGGCTTCACCTGCATTGAGATCAAAATGACAAAATTTAAGCAACTATGAAAGGAAAAAACAACTTTCAAAATTAACAGCTTCTTTACAGTGATATTATAAATTGAGTTCCTTGGCCTCTGACAGTTTTGTTTTGATACGTCACATGCTGTTACATCAGTCATATACTGTTATGATAATACGCTGAGATGAACCACAGTAATGTCGCAGCAGCCACGGACTGTCAAACACCAATACCTTGAAACTAAGGCAGAAACAGGTCTTACACGTGCCTCAATCTGTAGATGGAAACACAGAATCCCAGTTCCAAGCATACAATGAAAGAAGCACCATTTTTCAGTTAACAGAACTGTGGAACTTTAACTTAGGGTGAATACCATACTGCTCTAAGTTTTTATTTCCTCTACCAGCTTCCCATTCTGAACATGGGAATGTTATTTCATTTACTCTCCTACCACAAAAGCACACCGTAGAAATCCGTAATTCAGAAGGGCACTGAGAAACCAAACTTGTTTTGTATTCATTATAGAGGTAACAAAATAAGAACAACAATATGATTTTCTCTTTTCTCTTTAGTCTAAAGGATTGTCAACAACAGCTAAACCACAAATCGAATTGTTTAAAATAACATACTCATATTCAATATAGGTGACATAATTTTGTAATTTCAACATACAGTCAGGGGATTCTTTCTGCTTTTACTTCCTTCCAACCACCTGCAAGGTATCTTTATTTTTTAAATTTTACTTCTGCCTGAATTGCACTGCAAGCAGCACAGCCGCGTGCCACAGCACCCTGGCGAAGCAGACAGGCTGCTAGTTAAATTCAGGGTGACAACTGTTATCTTTCAATACCTAGAAATTCTGCTACACACAACAGCTCCTGAAATTATAACAATTCTGTATGATGCACAGACATCAGTTCTCATTTAAATGAGCCAAAAAGCCTAACAAGAAATCTTTATTTGGTCAGCCTGTCAGATGATTTATCCATGCAGTTGAACTGCCTTTTGATTTTCCTTTAGAGAACGCCAGACCTCCATTAATCTTTATTTTTACTGCTTTTTCTGGTAGACATAAACTACGATTTCCCTCCATTCGATTTAAACATGTAGCCATACAGCTGTAATCCCCCTTTTGTAGAATGTCTTCCAAGAAACAGAATAATAAGGAGTCAATGGCAAAGACTGTGTGATAGCAACTTCACGGACTCTTAAATTATTCCACAGTAAGTGTTAACCTCACACTACATTTACATTTGGAAGGTTAGTCCTCTTGAACTCACTCCAGGCATTATACAGACTCTGAGGGCTAGATTTAATAAGAACAACTTGGTCAGAGTAGCTTAAATTTATACAAGTACAAAGGCAAGTCATTAGAGATGCAGTTCACATAAAAGCTATGCATTTATGCATTCAGATTCTACCCCTTTTTCTACTTTGGCAGAAGAACACGAGGAAGAAAAAAAAAGGAGATCAAAAGCTATGCAAGTTTTGCAAGAAGCCAAGTTAGTTCATAAGACCACGGAACAAAGTAATGTTATTTCCTAAGTGGATGTGGCCTTAAGTGTCTTAAGTATGCCTGGAGCATGCTGGAGGCAAACAACTACTGCAGACCTTCCTCCCCGTTGTCTTCACCACTACTTTTTGTTCACTCGTTAGGGGAAGTTTTCCATGTGTGTCTTACCTCTCTCAGCATCCCCTCGCCCTTTTCTGGGGACAGATTTAGTTTGTTATTTGGAGAGTAGGTTTGCAAAATGCATTTCCACCAACACACTCATTTACCTCACACACACACACACGCATTCCCACAAACACACACAGCCTTTCAGAGTAAAATTGTTATTTTGTTTAAACTTTCCTTAAAACAGAGTGGTGGTGTAACGTCCTTTGCCTGTAGATTTGCTATGTTTAACAGCATTACCAGCTGTCACTAAATTCATGTGCTATTCATAAATGTAACTCAATTTTTTGGACAGCTGTTCATCTAGGCATAAACACATTCATTCTAATGGCTACATTAGCTCTACATGTTTATTTGTTTGGTTGTGTTTTTTTTAACTTCCATTCAATGTGATTACTTCTGACATTCCCCATCATGTAAGTTCTTGTGCTTGAGAGTTTTGTTACTTTCATTTAAACCAATCAGCTGCATTTTCTTTCAAAGCAGATGTTATAGTATGACAGACAGCCTGTCACAAGCAGATGGACTTGGTCTAGAACTATCCTCAAAAATCTGTCCCATTAATAATGAAAAGCTGAGCTGCTGGGAATATCAGTCAATATTCAGCACACCTCAACTTTCAGTAAATTCAGCACACCTCCTGGGTGAATTTTAAACAAGTAACTATGAGCATATCAATAGCAAAGGAAATAGCAGCAACATTTTACCCAAAGTAGAACAGTCTGCTTATTTTCATGCATAAGTTATCCCTATTATGGGCTAGAATATGGCACAGAAATATAGAGAACATAAAATGGGAGTGAGACAGCAGGTGCGAATTGGGTTTGCATCACATATGTAATAGTCTCAGACTAATTTAGGAATCATCATGGAGTCAAAGGAGACTTCTCCGTCTCATGTAGCAGTAACTCCAGAGATAGCAAGGAAGAGGAGCATGTATCCGGCACAGAAGACCTTCCTTTCAGTTCTATGGGAAAGGGACCAAATTTCAACTCGGTGTCTCCCAAGCCCAAGGCCTTCTGTGATCTTCTGAAGCTGACTGCCTTCCAGTTCCTCCTGGGAACCTTCACTGCTTCCCTCATCACAGATACCTCACTGGGGCCACAACTTGCAAATAGAATACTTAGGTATTGGTCACAGTGTAGTTAAACAACTTATTGTTTCAGGAATTCATCAGAATTCACTGATTTTAGATTCCTTGAGATCCTAAATATGTCTTTAAGCACCTCAGTATTCCTTCATTTCTTTGGTTTCATGGGTGCTCTGAACATCCACAAACCAGACCTGATGTGCCACAGCTCAAGCAACTATGCAAGCGTATAATCCTTTGAACTTTCTGTGACTATTTCATAGCTACTAAGGTTATAAAATGTAGCATAAGCCTGAAATATAGCATAAGATGAAAGAAATGCAAAACCCAAAGGCTTTCAAGTATGAGGTTCAGCTCAGATTTCTGTGTACTTGTTTCAATTTTGTGACAGAACAATTGGCAGGTCAAAGAAAAACTAATACAGAAAGAGAGGAAAGGAAGAAGACAGCAGTGAGAAGGATAAAAGGAATGAGTGAGAAAATGAAGAAGGCTGGAAGCACAAAGTGCTATGAAATAAAGGTAGCAGAAAAAAATGATGGATGTGCTTGAATATTATTATTCATCACTTGCGTAGCATTCAGATGGTAAGGCCTAAGCACAGAGAAATGCTGGAAGTATCTTGCAGATCAAAACGAATTTGGAGGTACTCAGTCCATAGCCTTCCTAATAAGAAGTAATATATAAAAAGTTTTACACAATCGCTGATGTTTTTGAGCAGAACAGATCACCTAAATGAGACGCCCTGCTTTCCAAAACACTGAGGGTGCCAGTTATCTGCACAAGAACTGGCAGGCACCCTCATTTTTTCGTCATCACTGGCAGTCCATTTGTTAGGACACCTTGAACAAAACTACTAACATTCATTAGACCACCAGGATCAAGTACAGCTGAACAAAAAAGGTTGTTTAACACACATCTGCCCTTAGATCCCGGGAAAATGCACTAGTCATGCTACAAATGGAGACCTGAGATGTGAGGAAGTCATTTTGCTTAACTGAGTTCTTTGACCCTTAGAAACCAAGAAAGAATAGTAGACGAAAGACTACTGTTAACACGTAACATGAAAGACCATATTTTAAAAATATCTCAGTACAAAGGGAAAATAGCATTAATGGCTATATTCCAAAATACAGATACGTGATTAATCAACCTGCCACTGGATGTCACTATTCTTTGAGACCTGAAGAATTCAGAAGAGAAAATGGAAAAAAATAAGAAAAAAAATGAAACAAAGAAAAAATCCTGCTGTTTTAGAGATTTAAGAACATAAGGACATTCACAACACTTGGATTAAAAAATATTTTTTACATTCTTTCTATAAGTTCACTTCTAGAAGGGTTCTGTTTAGCAGGCAGGTATCTGAAAAGAGCTTTGCAAATTGCATGCATAAGGGCAAACTGCTATACTATAAAAGCATTCCTCAGGTAGTTCACACACATTATTCCATATCTAAAGGAGATGGCACAGAAAAGAGCAAGTGGATTTTCCATTATTCCAATGCATTACTATGTTTTGATGGACCTTCATGACAAGGAAAGCAGGCACCAATCAATGTGGCTTTTACATTCCATTTAATTGCCTACACTCCATGCTATTTTGAGGCTTTCTAGGCAATCTGTAAGCTGCCATCAGCAGAATAAAGCTGTTTATATAGCTAGTATATAGCTAGAATATAGCTAGTTCTTCTAGGAAAAAGAAATACCTTTCTTTCAGAGGATCAGAATAGACTTTGTGGTTGAAGATTGCCAGGGCTTGAACCGAGATCCTCTAGGCATTCTAATTAAAGCCTTTTTCCTAATCTGCTGGAATGAAGACAGCTTAAAGGGGCCAGAAATTTTCTCATACATTTTCTCTCGCTAATATACCCATGATAAATATACTTCATCAGAAAAGGATGAGATGTACAGTATTTCAGAATGGCCTGACACTGCAGTTTTGCTTTGTTTCACTCTCTAGGAAGCAAAGCAATGCAGGAGCAGGGATCTGGCAGCAATCTGCACAGTTCCAGAACACAGTATGACTCATACGTACGAGATGTACATTATTCATGAGAGCAACCCGGGTTGCTTCCATTCTCTTGCATAAGAGGTGAAAAGCTGTGTCAGCAAGGGGGGCCGCTCGGTAAATTGAGTTCTGTGCAAAGCAGCATCTTAGCAGATGTTGTGGATCCTAGCAAGGCCAGGAGACTCTGCAACCCAAGAGCATGCAGTGCTCAGCTGGATACCCATGGAATTAATGTCACCTTTTGCCTTCCATGTAGAGCACCTCTTACCTCATCTGTATCCTATAAACACCCTGCTAGCGTTGATTGTATTTTATGGAGCTTGTGGTCAAGGAGGTCTGTTGCCAACACTGCAGATCACAAAGTCTGGAATGAAGTTTCACAAGAGACAGGGGTGAGAATCATGCTGTCTGTGTCTAGATCCTTGATCCAGTCTCCCTCCAGGATAGAACGCGAAACAGAACGATCACGCTCCAAACCAAGAACTGCTCGTGTATGGGAACAGCCTGGCAAGGTCTCGCAGCCTCCTTGTGAGGGAAGGGGGCAGTGCTGCCCCATCTTGTTCGAGCAGCTCAAATTCCAAGCACACATCCATGTCCACGTCCAGCACCCCATCTTGCTGCCCAAGACACTGGCAGAGTCAAAGCAGCAGTAATTATGTTGCTGTTGTCAGCCCATAGTCTCACATTTCCCCATGGAAACCGGCACTTCATGTTCCAACCATTGAGCACATAATTTCCTCACTATTATCAGCTCCCAAAGCTTCTTCAGTAGAATAAATAAAGCTTTCCCCCAAGTTGCACCATGGCAGTACTCCAAAATACGTTGGGGTGCCTCTTTTTGTCATATCTAATCATCTCTGATCTGACATATGAGGTTTCAGTTTGCTTATTTCAGGGCTGCAATTTGCTCAATGGTGAGCTCTCAACATGAGGGAAGACCATGTCTAAATGGACTGCATTGACTGCAGAGACTTGGTGAGCAAATCACCTTTGTCAGGACCATCATCAGCTTTGTCAGGGACACTCCCTTACCCAGCGATCCATTTAATTACTTCTCCACATAGACTGAAATTGAGCACAGTTCACTAATGCTCTGAATATACGGGCATCATTACCTAATTATTCACTATTATAAACACTGTGCCAGGTGCAAAAAAAAAATCCCCAATGAGCTGTAGTTGTATACAGAGACATAAAAACAAAAGAATAAAAAGACTATAAATTAGAACACTGCTCTGACATGGAGAAAAACAGCGGTGGGAGTTGTGGCCCTGTTGATTGCTGCTGAACGCCTGAAGTCAACACATGAGCCTCCTTCCCCCAAGACCATGACGACCACTGGGTCTCTGGTCGCGCTTGCTTCCATTCAGATAAATCAATAATTTCCAATCAAAACAAAGTCTTGTCGTGAGCAAAATTTTATAGAAAGTAAAATGCTAGAATAATTCCAGGAGAAAGACGCATAGACAGCAGCAGCAGCAAAGCTGAACCACAAAGTCAGTTTTTCACCCAGATAGTTGTTTTCAAAATGTCACAGACTCATTCTGCTGAGCACCAGAGACAGAGCGGTTCAATCCGAGAGGCCAAAGGGGCTGGCCAACAAAACTCTATATTTTTCCTTCTAAATTAGGCCTGTGCTTCTGAAAACTAAACACGTTTTCATGCAGACATGAAATAACATAAAAATGCTAAAAGCTTTATGAGCGATACATCTTTTTTAAGTATGTTTTTTCTTAATTGGCATCCCAGTAAAAGAGCAACAAGACAAAACAGCATCAGACTGCTCAGTGCTGCTAATATACATGATGATTATATTTATCCATTTTTGTCCCCCAAATAACTCATTCACTCCTGTCGCCAGAATTCGTTATCTGTATCTAAATAAGATTTGAATTTAAAAAAAAAAGTCCCTATCTTGTGTCATTGGAGGTATGCGAGATCAGCAGAGTTCAATGAGAGGGCCTTTACGCCACTCATTCCGCAATGCTCAGTCTCAGGCATGCGTGACAGTATCCAAAATAAAGGATCGTCCTTCTAAAGCTTCCGATATTCTCCAGAAGGCACCCAGAAAGGAGCTGCATGAAGCCTTCAAGGCTGCACCAGGCAGGGAAGCTCTCCTGCCCTGAGTGTCCTCGTCACCAGAGCTCACCAGGCTCTTCCAGCCGCCCCTGTGCCTACACACACCCATATCCCCTTCTGTTTACATGCCTATTACAGAGTAGTTGGAAAACCTAAGTGCTTTAAAGGCTGCCTTCTAGTCCTCTCCAGAGGGCTGAATTTCACTCCCAGTGAAATACTGAATATTAAGAAGTGATTATTGTTTCAGAAGCTGCAGCAGAACCATTATTTAAGCTTATTGGCTTGGTCTTCCAGTTTTTATGCATTCAAAGTAATAATATGATGCCATCAAGTGCAGTTCTATTATGCCTTTCAATTATGGCACCATGCTCTAATTATATTGTTACTGTTATTTTTTATGATGAGAATTTCACCTTTTCTTTAGATCAAGGGAATAGGAAACCACACAGAAAAGTATGGCTGTGAATTTTAATTGCTGAGCTTTAATCATGAAAAATAGTTGGAAAGGGAATTAGCCAAATATAGTGTAGCAGAAAAAAATTATTCATATCTATGCAGTTTGCCATAATGACATCTGGGACTGTCAAAACTGGCAGTTGAGACTTTAAAGGATGAAACCTTCAAAAATATGCACATGCTAAAGCCCACTAAGTTAACACAGATTTGGTGCACTTTAACTCTCCGCAGCAAGGTCTTGGCTCTGAAAAAACAGGTCAGAACCTCAGTGAATGGAAGTCTCTACTCCATTGACTTCAGTGGACAACAGAAAACAAGCGACACAAGTCCCAACTACCACACAATGCTGGCCTAAAGGTGATCAAATAAAGATATATCTAATGGGAAGAACCAGAGAGACCACAGCATTCCTAGAAGAAAATATATTTATACAAGAAATGATTTACTTAAAGCTTAAATCAAAGAACTGTTTTCTGCAAACTATCATTTACTTTTATGAAAGAAGGATGTTTTTAGAAGCAAAGTGATTTCCTCTGCATTGAGAATTTCCTATTTCCAAAGAAATCTAAGACCGAACAGAATCATTCCAAGCAGATTACAAACTTCCAGCAAAAAGCATAGTAAAGACAAGGAGGAAATAACTAAATTGGAGCCAAAAAAGAGGTATGAAGTCAAGCATTAACACAAATGATTATAGTTCCTGTGAGAGATACATTCTCCAGATGGTTTAGCAGAGGGCTATAGCCAACTATTAAGATGTATTTTATGCTTTTTCAAGATTTTTTTCCCCATTTCTGCCCTGGCTATTTCCCAAGAACACCACTCTACAGGTAGTGCTCTCCATTTAGGAGACATATATAATTGCTCCTGCACCTCCCCTTGCTTGCATCCTTCTTCCACACAACACATGCCCTTCAAACCTTCCAACCTTCTCCTGGCTCATCAAACAAACCTTCAAGCCTCTTAAGTCTCACTAGAAGTCAGCTATTTCCTTAGAATTCATTCCACTCCTATTACATTTTTTTTACTGATTTAAATGTGGAGATACAAACGTTCGTGCTACCAGAGGATCCATGATTTCTCTAATGTTCTGACAGTAGTACATAAGAATAATTTTCATTTGTAAACAAGGATTAACATTATAGCCATAATATTCAGAATAAAAATACCTTAAGGAATTTCTTAGCGGATTGTTTCACAGAACCCTTGGATTTGTGGGCTTTGGAGTTTTTTTGTTTGTTTTATACTAAGAAATTAGGCACAAGATGGAAAAAAAAGCTGACATGTATTCCCCTTTTACTAAGACAGTCAAAAAAGTGGATGCTGCTTTTATTAGTAGCTTGAATTCTTTCAAAGATTAGCAAATACTCAATTTTTCATGAAATTTCTTTTCATCACCCTATAATACATTGATAGATGAAATATTTATTATTTTCTTGTCTTCTCTTTATGAAAGACACAAGCAGGTAAAAGGGTCACCCTGGAAAGCCAGAGAGGAGCCAGCAGCCTCGCTCACGAGCCCTGTCTTGCCAACCACTGTCTACACTGTTCCTATCCGGAGTTTATGTACTCCAAGTCTTGGGTATTTCGGTCATTTTTATATTTTCCATAAACACATGCATTACAGACCTTTCATTGTGACAAAGCCGTGGGTGCTCAACTCTTCAATCTTAAGCACACAGTGTATTTATTCTATACCTCTTGCCTAATGCTTAGAGTTGATCCATGAGACAAATTACAGTCCTGATGTAAGGGGGTACAAGCACCCTAAAACAAATTGTATGTTCAGTTGTTTACATGAGGAATGAAATGGAATCCAGGTGTTCTAGAAAGCAAGCCCAGCTCTGCTCTCTATGCTCCATCTTCTACTCCTCTGAGCTTCCAATTTCCCTCTTTTCTATAAATTTTTACCTCGGGCTATTAGCAATGGTAAATAACAATTTAAAATATATTATTAAACTAAATTAGGACCTACTTTGTGCTTTTATTTCATCCTCTGCATTTCATTTGCTTCTTCATTATGCAAATTTAACAGCAAGCCAAATGCTGCAAGTTTCAAAGATGTTAGTCATATAATTATATATCAGAGCATGACAAAAATCACAAAAAGATCAGAGGAAAACCTCAAAAGAACTCATCTGAAGGAACGTAGTTTCCAAACTTGGCAATATTTTACCTTACAAGACAGTACATTAATAATATGTCATGGGTGAAGTGCAGGTGAAAAATTTAGACTGCAGGGTTAATAACATCACTTCTACATCACATTAGGCAACCTCAGCCAACCTCAGCTGCGCTGGTACAGCCACATAGGGTAAATTATTTCCATTTTATAAATAATGAAAAAAAACTTATAACCATATCCAAAATACTATTCCTGTTCCTCTACGTGGGAAATTCTTTATTAAAAAAGAAAAAAAAAAAGAAAAAAGACATTTCTTATTACTAACTGGGATCTTATGAAGCTACAGAATCCTACCTAATATTTCGTCTTCTCACTTCTCACAGCCAATATCCTAACAAGCTTACGAGTAAAGGTGTTGAATCTGAAGAGAGCTATTCCTGGCTACCAAATAATTCGGAAAAAAAAGTATAATTGTGCTGTGTCTTTCACAGAATCCTGAGGAGGCTGGGAAGCACGCTGCATTGGGACGATGGGAAAACAGGCCACAACAGAGCAACTTCCAGAAACTGGATTTGTGGCAGTGCAGGGACAGCCTTCATTTCCAGTGTGGTAAAGTGTGGCAGTATTGCTGAGAATGAACCGTTTGAAGGAACAGGAATCAGTCCTAGGACCCACGTACGCACCCCACGCTTACACGGACTGGGCTCACCCGGTGCTACAGCAGCAGAATGGGAAACCAAACGCTGGAGCTCCTCTCTCAATTCCCAACCAGGACACGAGTGTTCACTTCTCGGTGCTTCCATTCTCCCTTGGCTAAAGGGGGAATACAGCTTGCTAGCTTAATGTACAGAGCACCACACTACCAACTTATTAAATCAAAATCTAAACCGCAAGTAACACCAAGCCCACAGCTAACCTGGGCATTACAACTCTTCAGTCTGGCGATTAGATCCTACAGGAGTTGAAACTGGAATTCCTATAGCTCTAGAGACCACAGTGAGTCCTATCCACACCCTTTCTAATTTCTAGATATTGATACTTTATTTCTTCAAAAAAACACATGTATTTTAATAAGTGCCTTGGCCTAAGTGGACGAAGGTCACATACCAAGCTCCGTGAATCCCAGCACGCTCTCCCCCCACTGTGACCGACAAGGGACTGACAAGTACAACTGCTTCACCACACCCAGCAGACCTCCGCAGCACAGAGCTGGAGTCAGCTGTAGTTAAAAATAAAAAGGAAAAAAAACCCACAGTATTGGATTAAAGTAGTAAACCGAAAGTTTACTTTTCCATTAAAACTATTCTAACATGTTACAGGGAGGATGAGCACAACAAAACACTAGGTGAAAAAAGGGAAGCCGATACAAAACAGTTCTGCAGTCAAAATAAGCAAGTAACTGTTTTGCTGAAAGTACTCCAGCAGCCATGGAGGGTTTTCCTGTTATCTGATTCCATAGCAACAATAATCCATTTTTTAAATTGTAGTAAAAAGGTAATATATTATCATGACAGCTGCGTTAAATGACTGCCTCTCCTGTGTTATGCTCTTGACTTTACACAACAATGTTAAGATGTTTTTTAACCAAGTTTTCAAGATGAAAATAACATGGTGTCAAAATATTTTTTCTAACCAATCAGCACTATTGAAAAACATCACTGAGCTTTGAGTTTCCATGACAACTAGTCTCAAATGTTACAAAAATGTTCCAAATTCACTTACAAAGAAGGGTTCTTGCAAGAAAAATTGATTCCAGTTACCCTCTATACCATGCAAACCTATACATGTAATGAAGGCTCCTAACAAAAACCACACAGGGGATGTTTACATTTTCCAGATTGATTCCTCTAGCAACTTTCATATTTGGGAGAGACATAATGCAATTTATTTCTAGTCTGCTTTTAAAAAATAGAGGATTATCTATAGTCCGTTAATTACAAAATAGTTGCCAAACCTATAAACACAAGAAATTAAATTCAGTGCTTATTTTCACCGAAGAGACACGCAGCAATTTTGTCTGTGATCCACTGCTATGCAATTAAAAAAGATTTACCATCCCAGGAGTAGTTTCCTTTTATTTTTCTCATGGGTATCTGTATCAACACCCACAGCTGAGGAAGTCGACATCCCTGCTCTTCCGAAGGCGGCGCATCTCACCGTCACAGCAACCACACGCTGTGGTTACGGAAAATAATCCACTTAAATCTACTGCTGGCAGGGATGTCTTTCCCAACGCAGCCTGTTACTGGATTAGCGATTTATTCTCAAAATCTGCTCAGATCAGTGGGATATTATGATTAGTGGAACGAACATCACCAGAGCACTATAAAGCAAAAATTTACACTCCAATTACAATGGCTTTGTAAACTCCCAATTACAACATCCATTTACACTGGATTACTGCGTACTTTAAGAGCTGTTTTTATTAGCAGTGGGGACAGGACAAAACAGCTGGATTTACAGTTTTGTCCACCCGTCCTCTTGGTAAAAGGACTCTTAAGCACACAAAGTAATAATGAC
This sequence comes from Nothoprocta pentlandii, assembly GCA_013398315.1. Taxonomy (NCBI): domain Eukaryota; kingdom Metazoa; phylum Chordata; class Aves; order Tinamiformes; family Tinamidae; genus Nothoprocta; species Nothoprocta pentlandii. The sequence continues at coordinate 3,441,479 of VZSG01000003.1, forward strand.
TGCCATTAAAGAAGACGTTCTTTGACAATTAGTTTTTTAAAGAGTAACAGATAATGAAATTCTCATAGAAAGGTACTTCCTTTTTAAAAAATTAACACAGCTATGCAAATGTTTTAGGGTCTGTGAGAATTACAAAAGGATCCACAAAATACGGGGTTTTAAGTGGAATGAAGTAAGGCCTGGAATTCCGAAAGATTACTCTCTTACATGCCTGCAGGACCTTCCTCAAGCTCACCTCCCCACAGGTCCTGTTTGACTTTCTTAGCTATGATGACCAGGCCCTGAAGAATGAAAATCTATGCATCTTCACTGCCTGATATCCTACAGGGCTCAAATCCAAATTGAATGGCTGAAACCCTGGCACTACTGCAGTCAAGGGAGTTAAATCTCACTGTAAATAGACTGCGCTAACTGTGATTTTACATCATTATTGAAAAATACATATATTTGATCATGCATTTTCTTCACATCATGATAGCCTGTCACAAAGGAATTGCTGCCAGAACACACAAAAGGGTTGCTGTGATTAAGCATAATCAAAGATTTAAAAACATTTAATAACTGCTTTCAACCACTAGACTGGAGCGAAGGAGAATTCATGGAGCACTCATCCCCCAAGATGAGTCAAGGCAGGACGCTGCGCCATTGTCCAATTTGGACAAATTGCACCATCACCCAAAGGCCTTCCTGCTCCAATTAACTGTGCAGGTTTGACCGTGGCTACAGACAAAATCTATCTAATAATATTAGTTAGATTTTTGAAATACAGAGGTTAAAGCAAAAAAGCAAGAGATCCATGCGTCTATGGAATTATTTATAAGGTGAATGACCAGTCAGATCTTTTGTATTACTGTTTCCCTGCTCTAGCACTTCTGCTCCTTTGATACATTACTTGGCAGTTTGTTCTGTTTTTTATCTCATCACCTTTTTGTTGGTGCAACTTTAATACCAGATGTGAGGAGACAAAAGGAAACGGTCACTTCTCATTTCTAGAGCTAGAATAGAGCCCTGCAGCTCCCGGTGCCAGGCGGGCACCTCGGCCTAGGGGCCCTGTTCCTTTCCTCCGCTGCAGCCAGCGGCCAGGAGCAGCCCCAGCCCTGCTCCCTCAGCAGCAGCTCTGCTCCATGAAGGACCCACCTTGATTGCAGGGCACATCTGTAAGCGTGCAATGTGTGATGACACACTGCAGCTTGCATGGGACTTGGAAGGAAATCAAATCGCACATGAATTAGGAGTCCTACAGCTTCACATTACAGCTGTTACCTTTGCATTTTTACTTGATTTTGTTGTATAAAGTCAGTGTCTCCCAGTCTGCTCCCTTCTGCTCACCCACCGGCCTGATTCATCACTGTTAACTACTCCAAATAGACCAGGACTGGCTGGCTACAACTGAGCTGTGCCCAAATCACCATGTTTCCCAGGCAGCACAGCACAACCGCTAACAGGCACCAGGACAGAGAGTGTGAGCATGGGCTCACCCCCAAACTAGCAGCCGCCTGGATTTTGAGTGCAATTTGTGTCAGGACAGAAACCAAATAGACACGAGTATCCATCTCCCTATTCTGCACAGAAAACTGCCAAGACTGTCTTATATAATTAATTCTAATCAGTTACCAGAGATGTCAAAATGACTGATTTGAGAGAATAAGAATAGTTTTTAGAAGTTGTCACTATATTACAGCAGCTCTGCATTCTCTGATTTCTGTATGAATACCCGTCTGGGGTATATGATTTTTTGAAGACCAGATCTCAAGCCTTGCTTACAGCTCTTAAGCGTATGCGAGTTTGATGGTTTTATCTATACCTCACTTTTGTATATACATAACACAACCATCTTGTCATTTCATGCACATTTCAAAACGCCAGCCTATAAAGGAAAAGAAAATCAGCATGAAATCACAGAGAGAGATACAGAGGATTAGAGTCAGTGCAAAGAACAGACAAAGAAAGGGGTCAATGCTGCAGGTTAGAAATCCTATTAATTTTGACAGAGCTACACAAGGATTTCTGGAAAACGAGGAATTGTGAAAGTCAAAACAAGCATCATTAGCACAGGAGTAAGCCTAGAACTAAACCCTGCTCCTACGTGAGCTCCACACTTCCATGAAACTACATTTATTGCTAAATTAAAAGAAAATTTATATGCCCTTCACATGCATATGCAGTCGACGTGAAGACAGGTTAGTTGAAGCACCTGTTAACCTAGTTAACAAGAAACTGCAGAGAGCTTTCTCCTTAATAAGCTGTATTTGTTATGACAGGGAAGAAAAAAGAAAAAAGACTTTTGATGTCATTAAGAAACAAATTCAATGCTAGTCAGAATACTGGTTTTATCCCATTGTCAAAATCTGGGCTAGTACTTTACTATGAGATGGACATCAAATCCAAAATGCAAGAGATGCCAGAGTCTATTAATAGACTTTATTACATCCATCATTCTTCACTAGAAGCCTTTGAGAAATCAACACAGAACAGTGCTATTCCTCCCTGAAATGGGAAGAAGAAACTCAGAATTGGTGATCTTTAGCCGGGGGCTCATTTTCTTATTGGCACTGCTTGGAGTACAGTAATAAATCTCTCAGAAAGTGGCTTTACAAAGCGAAGGTTAAGTTGTACTTTGGCTAAGATAATTTGGGAAAGACTACTGAAAACCCTGCCCACACTTGAAAGCAACAACTCAGAGGAATCATTCAAAATGATTTCTATGCAGATCATTAAATGAAAAGAGATTTCCAAATCCTCGCATTTCCAAGTGATTTGTCTGCCCAGCTGGCAAGTTGTGGTGAAACATAATTCTATAGCAAAGAATATGATTCAGTGAAGCACACTGATAAGCCTAAATGAAGTATGAAACATAAAATGTTTCTGTGCATTGATTTCATCACATCTTGCAAAAATCATTCCAACTTTCTTGATTGACTGACTTCAAATTAGAGCACATATTTCCCTAACTGAAGTATCTATACCACTGAGTCAAAATATAGTTATTGCATTCTGGCACTGAAGATATCCTTTAAAAAGTAATACTAAACCCCCATTGAAATGCTAAGATATATTCAAGTTCTATTTGAATTATATGGTAGAAAATAACAACAAGAACAAACAAGAACTCTAAGAAAATTACATTATGTTACAGTGATAAAAGGAAGAATCTCCTGTTGTAACTTGGCTTGGCACTGACTTTCAAATATAACCAGAAACAGTGACTTTCAGGGGGCCACTCAGCAAAGCACAAACCCCTGTTGTCTCTCTAGGAAATGAATAGTAACGAAAGCCACCAAAATGCTCATAGGAAGAAAAAGGTATTTTGCTGGTATGCCTTATTTCTCACGCATCTCTACAAACATGGCCAAAAATACTAGAGCAGTTTGCAGTTCCGTATATTACTTCAAAATGCCCAAGTGGTTTAAAAAATTCAAAACAGTATTTGTACTATGAAACATTTTTAAATAATATTATTATACGTTTTACAGATTAACAAAATTTTGGTGCCATTTGAATGGCTTGTAAACAAAAATCATAGTTTCAAAAATATTTTCAACATCATCAACAAGAATAAAATCAATGGAAAAGAGAAATGCATGATGCATCTGGCATTCGGAGTTGTAAGAAGCAATTTTCTATTGGCAATAATTCTGTTAAATACTATTAATTTCCTACCAAACCTGCAGTTCAGTATTCTCCTGAACAGAAACAGCTGACTGTGACAATAGCCAAGAAAACTCTCCAGGACTTGCTGGCTCCAGCAGCTCCCCTGCAAGCACCAGGCACTGCCCCAAAAATGATGCAGTGTTTGGTAGCTGAGCACTAAGGTATCGGAACTGCAATCGATACCTCATTCTCAACTGTTCAAAGCCCAGTCTATGGGCAAGTGAGCAGTAAGGGGACTCGAGCAGAAGAGAACATGGTAGCACAAGCACAAGAGCCCCACAAGTCAGATTATGGGTCCAAGTTTCCTGTCTCCACGAGAATCAGACCGTAGCTACTTACAGCTCTTTGCACTGTGCCCGAGGAACTTGGGCTCATTCTGCTCTGAAACAGCCTCCAGCACCAGCAACTTGCAGCACAGGCAGCTTTGGGGCAGCAAACTAAATAGTTTTGGGGGAATAGAAACAAGAAAACATTAAATATTAAAAAATTAAGGATGTGGCTTGAAAAGGGAGCTAAATCACGTTCACTGTTACTTTTTTTTTAAGCCCTTTCTAAAAAAATCCTAATATTTGAGCTTATTTTTTAGACACTCTTGAGAATTATGCCCAAGTTTTCTCACCACATTTGCATCAATTAATCCAGTTTCCGGGGCTAACAATTTCAACAACAATAATAGACCTTCTCCTCCAGAACCTCCTATGGCAACATGGCACCTGCTCACTGCCTGCACTGCCAAGAACAAATGTGTTGCTGGGTTTATTAATGCTACCTGAGGCAATTTGTTGGCCTCAGTACCTTCAGCAACTGTGCATGCCAAATGCACAACAGAAATGATTGTTTTGGTGTCTTTGTGTTGTTTAGCCCTGCACTGCAAAGTCACTGAAAAACCTAAATAATGAATTCAACTGATTTACTGGTTAATTGCTAGTTGTGTATTAAAAAAAAAGAAGTCCTACTTTTCTTTCTCAACACTTCAATTCTGTACCTCCATGAGCACATACAGCACACTAACAAGCTGCTTCATTAGGCCTCTTCTGTATGTAGGCCATGTAACTGTCTTCTGCACTTCCCAAATGCCTTAATCAGCCACACCCGCACCCTTGCCAAGCCCATAAGACAAATTGAAGAGAGAGGGAGATATTTGCTGGGAGATGGTTTAATCTGTTCTCATTGGGGCCTTGCGCAGGACTCCCACCACCTTCCCACAAGTAACAATTACACACATTCTCTGTCATCTGTTGTGTAGATACTAGCCAAAGGTTAGGAAGAAGGGCTGCGGGGGCCAGTGGAGCCGGCTGCCCAATGCCATCAGCCCCACAAGGAGTTGCAAAGAGAGACCAAGCGACAGGGCCGCATGGAAATGAGCAGGAACCGAGCAGGAACAAGGGCTTGGCAGCCTGACACTATAATGATTCGGTACCACTTAGCATACATTACGTACATCTTGGGGCTGATGAAGGCTATACTGAGAAAATCTAGAGTAGAAACCCTTCTCTGGACTCAAGACTCAAGCACAACATGAAGCCCATCATGGTACTGGAAATGAAGCATCTTCAACCTATTAAGCCTTGCTACACTGCTACTCCTGAGGCAAAATCAGATTCAGGCTTAAGTGATTCTTCTTCCACCTTTCTAAGGCCTTTACATGGGCCACACTATTTAGAAAAAAGAGTTTCAATTAAAGCTATTTTTATAGCAAGTTATAAATCTCAAACCAAGAGTTTAGAATAGCAACACTGACACAACCATAACTACAGCTTCATTATAATAAATCAGTCGTTTGTCTTGTAAGTCGCGTATTCTATAAATCAGAAATTTAGAATGTAAATCTCAGCACTTGTTCGTAAATCAGCCATATCCATCAACAGTGGAAATAATATTTTGGCAGTAAATCACCTCTTCAAAGACCCTCTGCTGTGCGACCTCACTGCGTCACTTAACAATCACTTCAAGTTTTACTTCAGAGATTTTCTAAGTAGGTCTCTGGAACGTGATCTGGTTAACCTGCTCTGCATAAACGCAAGCTCATGGTTGCATCTGCCTTTGCATTGCATTAGGCAACCAGGGCTGTTCAGCATGGGGCCTTTGCCCACCCAAAAACACAGAGTTGGTGCTGAGTGGCAGCCCTCACTACTGCATCTGCCCCACACTTAGGGCCTGAGCAGGAACAGGGTGCGCAGAGGCCCTCAGTCCTACAGCCCTGTTCCCCAAACCAGCCTCACAATAAGATGATTTCTAGAGAGGTATGAAACAGGCATGGAATGAAATTGGGTACAACACCGAGACTAGAAGACATGAGAAATACACTGATACTTAGTGTCCAGATGAGTAAGACTGATATGATGGCATTATTCTAAACCAGAACTTTCTTCAATAACGTAGATTGTCCAGGTTTGAATGATTTCACCCTTGAAAACTGGAACTGGGAGAAAGGGATTTAGAAGGGGAAGTAATCTCCTGATTTAGTATGAAGTTTGCCATAAAATATAAGGATTATCTACAGTTTTTCATTACAGTAAGAGATCTCGAAAGAATGAGATTTAGAATTAATAACAAAATAAAAGATGGGATCTGACAATTCAGCATTTCAAGTATTTAGAATATGTAAATACACTATTTGACACATTGGAAAGACCAAGAAAAAAAGAGTATTTAAGACAATTATATCTCTAGCTTTTAAAACTATATAAACAGTCACCTCATTTCAGATGATGCTTTCCATACTGGCATTTTCCTAAATAATTCAGTTATTGAAACATTTCTGACTAAGGCAAATTTCTGGAAAAGGACAAGTATCTGAAGCTACAAAATGAGGAGACTGCAGCCTCTTCTGCATTAGCTCACATCTCAATCCACAGCCCAATATTCACGTATCTAGACAAAATCCAGACCAATCCTACGCTGCCAATTTAACTTTGTTTCCAATCATAGAGCCTGACCAAACAGTCCAACGCTGCTAACTGCTGAGCAGCTTCTTCCTGGGCGCACTGCGCACACAGATCGAGCAATGCGGAAGCCGGGCAGGCCTTGCTGCAAATGGGTGTTTACAGAGCTCAGGTTCATACGAATTCTTATGACATGTTAGCAGCTGTGTTTGTGTTTTTGACTCATTTCAAAATATTTTGAAACGATACTAAAATCTCTGCCAAGCAATACATTTTTAAGATTCACACAGTCTGGCAAACCGTAAGAAAGTACTCTGAAAAATAACCTTTGATTCCAAAGGGATTTTGCAACCGTGCACAAGGAAATTGAAAGTATTTGCTAGTTATTTATAAAGAATTATGTCCAGACTTGTGAAGGATTTTAATAGCATGTTACAGGGAAGATAAAATATTTCTGCCATTCAGATATTTCCAAAGAATCTCCCAAGGATTCTTGACCAATCTCTGCAGTAATTGAAAAGATTATAAAACAGTTCCTGAAATACAATGAAAAAATGTTAAGTGCACATATCTGTGAGCAGATAAGGTAGGGCATTTTTGTTTTGTTTTGTTTTTAAACAAGCTTATTCTTCTAGTAAATTTCAGAGTGCTGCATTTCACAATGCATTTTGACATTCCCAAAAGTCTTTTGACTTTAAATCCAGCCAATTTTTCACCTGTAGGAAAGGGAAAACGTAAGGTACATCTACTGTCAACAACGTGTTAACTTCTGTTCAACTCACCTTTGCTTTGCACCTTTTCGTTTCTCGCTTCGCATAGGTGACTGTATTTGTTGTTCTTCCTGCAGTGTATCCAAAAAAACCTAAATATAACCTAAAAAGGAAAAGAGCAAAAAAAAGAAATACGGAGAAACTACAGCTTCTCACAAATCACATATTAACTTCTTTCCTGTCTGTCCATCACTTATTTTCCAGAATACATTAAGTTATGAAATTTATTCCATGTAAACAACTAGGAATTGTGTGACACCATTTGGGAAGTTCAATTTTACATCATAAATCCAACTCAGGGGCAGATGCAACTCACCTGCTTCTCATAAAGTGGGATAAGTAAACATGGGTAAATGTTATGTATTTCAAAACACACAAAATTTAATCAAATTAAAGCTTCTGCATCACATTCTTTGGCTCTACTTGCAAGGAAACATTTCTATTTTAACTAGCAGTATATTTATTTTAATATACAACAGTGCGACGTATCATCTTACTTGTGCTATTTGCCTGAAGGAAATTCATTTCAAATATGAAACTTTTACACAATATTTGCTGTTCAAGTATTACAGCTTTTATTAAATGGAGCGAGAGACCATGCCAAGGGATTTAAGAGAGAGAATTAATAACAACCACTGCTAATTTAGTCTTATGCACTACTTGATTGCAAAAGCAAGGATGAAGATAGGAAACCAAGGGTAATCTAAACAAGCTCCAGAGATTATTACTAAACATTTTGGACTCATTAACTCTATTTAAATCATACACTTCTAAACAAACAGCAACATAGCTCAAATAAGATGACAGAAGCTGAAAAAACACAAAATGATCTTTTCATTTTCAATTTGTGCAGATGCATAACAACAGAAGATGGACAGTTTCTTCTTCTACATACAACCTCAGATGATTTCAGTTAGATTTCCAAAATATTAGGATAAAAAATATATTAAGATAATAGAAAACCATAATCCGCTGAAATTCTAAAAATCAAGCTCAAGTGAAAACTCTTTTAAAGCATGTCAGACCTGGAACAGGATCACAGGACATTTCAGGTGGGAAAGGAATTTCAGGAGCGCTTCCCATCCAACCTCCTGCTCAGTCCAACTTCCATGATCGGTCCAACAGGAAGGCTAAAAAGCATCACACGGGACTGAATGCTTGGAGCTTCGATGGACAAAATCCCAAATCTTTTTCACCTTGAAAAATTCAAACGAAAAATTGAAATGCTTTAACAGAGAATATAACTGACTGTCCTTCTACTACTACTTTCAACTAACACAAGCCAAACAGATTTAGCAAGCAGTCAGCAAAGGTATTATTAATACTAATTATTTGTATACTGTTTATACTGGTAAATATGCAGTAATTTACAACGGAAAACAGCATGCAAAAGAAAATAAAATCCTTACAACAAATAACTTCAGATTATCATAAGTTAATACTACACTGGATGAAGTCTAACTTTGGCGAAAGGTTCATTTTGTTTTTGTTGTGGATATTCTTTGTGCAATAGAAATGTAAATATTTATTGAAAACCAGGACTGTGATTTTTGAAAGAAATGTGTAAAATTGACTATTGCAGATAACAGAATGAAATATATTAACTATTAATGGCCTGCTCATGAGCATTAACTGGAAACACGCTTCCAACTTTAGAGAGAGCATGTCAGCCACCATAAATACCTAGAGAAAGGGAAGACAAGACGTCTGTGCTGAGGAAGGGTGGCATGAAGCTCCTCTCAAACAGGAATGCGGCACTGCAGTGCAAGCTGCCCGTTTTGGCACAAAACTCGTCGTATGTGGAAGCCTCTGCTCTGTCAAATCTCAGTTCCTGGACTCCCTTTGGGAATCTCAGCTGCTCTGTTTCTCCAAGGCAGACTGCCTGCAGGTTCTGCTACCCTGTGCGCAACCCACCCACAGGTGCTCTGTCTTCCCTGCACGTCTTCCCACCCACCAGCCCATGGCCCTCAGCTCCCCGGCAAGCTCTGTGCAAGGGCTCCGGGGAGGCAACACCTCCAACTCTGCCACCTCCCAACTCGCCTCTTGCTCTCACCTCCTTACCAGGGCTGCTTTCAAAGCCACTGTTCATAACTCACCAGTTACGGTCCAGAATCAATAGGTGTTTCATCCCAACTCACCCATCAGCCACTCTTGATACTCATCAGCCATCTTCTATTTCATGATATCTGGCCATCGCAGTGCTTCTGTCTCCTGTAGTTATTCTTCCAGCAAATCTTGCTCAGGCCAAGGCTTTCCTTAGGTGTGTGAAGTATCACAAGCAAAAAAGCTGTGTAGATGAGCACTGCATCAGCACAACTCAACAATACCTTAATAGAAATAATAAGAATTATCAAACTCTTAAAACTCTTGCATTATTACCCCTATTCCACACCTCACTTCCCTCCCCCCGCCAAATAGATTAAAAAATAATTCAGTTCAAAGTCATCTGGATTCCCCTCCATGCCTATTCCAACAGGCCAGCTCCAGGTTTCTCATAGTACAAATACAATTTTCAGGATAATAACACGTTCCATTAAAAATAGGATTTTAATCACTGCTGAATATCCTTCAGAATTTTTCAGTGATCAATTTTATGTAAGTTTTATCTAGACCAGAGCCAGCTTGAAATATTTCCATTTTCTCCAATTCTTATGTCTGCAACTCTGCCCTTCGTGTACACAATTGCACAGAAAAGGTTGCTACCAATATTTCTTCTCTTCCCAGCACAGAAAAGTAGCAGAGGCCTCACTGCTATAAGCAGTGCTTGCTGGGATGTCCCTTGATATATAATGAAACACTTTGCACTCTCAAGGATCAGTATCAAATAGGCCTCCAAAGCAATGAATATAAATCTTATATTTCATGAAGTTCTCCCCATATTAATGCTAACTTCAATAGAAGAAAACAGTATTTCTGTAAGTTTTTTAGTTGAAAAAATAAAAAGGCAATTTCTGCTAGCCCTATGCTTGGCTGATTAAAGTAGTTTCAAGAGGTAGGTTTTACAGGCATAACAAACTTTTCTTCTTTGATGATTTCTTAGCCTGGCACCTTGTGTAGTAGCAAATTCGTTATACTGAGTGGGATCCCATTACATGAGTCTGAGACATTTACACCTCAGATCATGAATCAAAGTTCTGGTACTCCATAATGAAAGATTGATAGTGTTTTTGTAGAAAGACCCTATAGAACTTTATAAATAATGAGAGGTTAGTGGAATGTGCAGGCAACGGAGAGTAATTTATATTTTCTCCAGAGGGGTTTTGAAAACCGCACCTCAAATATGATAAATGTCGTGTGATGGCAAAAAGACTACAAATGTTAATATGCTGCTCTGTATAAAGTCTTCACAAATCAGAAGACAGTGCCTTTTCCTTCTCTTATTTAATGGTCAAGCAGGGATTTCACCAAAATGGTTTCTCCTACTCAAGTAGGACGGGTTCTGTTTCTCAAGCTTGCAGGGACATCAGCAATAAATAAATAAAAATTATTTTAAAAGTTTAGCCTAAGTGTTGACCAGGATACTGTGACATACTTGTAGTTCTGTGAAATGCATTTCATACGCAACACAAGTATTTTTGTAGATTCACTAGGCTTTACTCTTACAGAGACAAACAGAAGGAAATACAGGCTTCTGCTAAGGCATTCCCTGGAAGCTTTAATTTTAGGGTTTAACTTTCTGATCTGAGGCAGAAGGGCAGAACAAAGCACAAGCACTTGGCTGCTTCAGAAATGAGAAATTAAGGCAGTTGGTGCAATCTAAAGCTTTGAATCTCTTCCCTTGTTTTTAATCCCTAGCTCTCTGCTGCTGCCAGTGCTGCCGCTGGGCAGAGGTGTCCACCACGCACACAACAGGGCAGAGAGCCCTTCTGCATCACTAGCCTCTCCTGCTCCTTCCTTTCTTTCCCTGGAAGGAAAGATTCCAACCTCAACCTCTGCTGCGCTTGGAATAATAAAACATTCCTGCAAACATGGGATATACAGGGGAAAAAAAAAACATTTCAGTAGAAATAGGGACAGGATCAACAGCCCAAACACTTCCCTGCAGGTGGAAAGTTTCAAGAACAGCAGCTCCTCGTGCTCCTCCTGCCGTGACCCCTTGCACCAAGCACTACCACACAGAGGCCTTGACAGGATGCCAAAGTACCACGGCCCAGGGCTAGAAAGCCAAGTCTGAGCCTCTAGCTTGGGCAGTAATGTCTGCTTGAAGATTTTTTTTCTTAGTGTTATCCACACAGCTGTCCAAACACATCAGTGTTGCTCAGTTTTACATCTCTTAGAGCTTCAGCTTAGCAAACATTTAAGTACTCAACAGGGAAGGGACCACCTGGGAAATAAAAAAAGCTCTTCTACCACTTCCAAGTTTCCTTTTCAAGTGCTTGATCTTCAAAGACGCAAACTCCACCGGCAGAACGGTTAGCATCTTAAGGCTGCATTTACAGGAAGGCCCTTTCAAGATGATCCTTTTACACAGAAGTAGGACACAAAACAGATGGATTGCTCTCAGCTTTTCCCACCTGACTTGCAGGTAGCATTTCAGAGAGCAGGGCCCGTTGGCTGCCACAACACAATGCCCAGGAGCTCCATGAGCCACGAGCAGGGGCTGCTCCTCCCGCTCAGGGCCCAGCACCCTGAGCACCCCCTCATCCCCTGAGCCCCTCGACAGGCCTGGAGGCTGCCCAGAGACCCCGCGGGCCCCAGCGCTGCCTCTCGGGCAGCATCAGGCACAAGGGCAAGCTTCGCACAGGAGCAGCGGCCCTGACCAGAGCAGCGGCTCTGCAGAGAGCCCCAAATCTGAGAATTGTAACTAGCAGCGTTTACTCAGCAGGCTCTGCTTAACGGGATTGCTCCCGACGTATATATTGCATTTTGTCTCAAGTCACAGTTGGTCTGTGACAGAGATACCAACCATGGAATTATAACGCAGCGTTTTTCCACCTTCTTTATCCAATTACAAATATATCTACCATAAGTGGATAGCTAACATTTAATACTGTTTCCATTCCCAAATGGTTTCATCAGATGTTTCCATTTTTATTACTATTTCGATCCATCCCATACTCCGAAATCCAGGGAGACGAACGAGGCTGGCAATTGGCCAGCATTCAGAACACCATTCCTTACAACTGGAATTTTTATAAAGGGGCATATGACAGAAAATATTACTAGAAGTTTCTGCTATTAGTACTATTGATTACCATTAAAATAGAGTCCAGAGCAGACACAGTATTTTGGCTATTTCATATAAAATCTACAAAAGTTTAGTTCATGTTCCACTGACTCATTTCCTTACAGGTTCAGATTTAGGATAAATATCTCACCTTCAGCAAACACATGTTTAATCATTTTCCTTTGCATACAACCTGCTGTATAATTCAGCATTTCAAAAGGTATTATTTTACATATATTGCCCATAAAATTAAACTCAACTGTTCTGAAAAACACTGTTTATACATCCATCTCCAACAGAGGCATTAGGGCTGCTCGACTTCCTTGCAAGAAGGAAGGTCTGCCTCTCTCGCCCATTCTCCCTTGCTCCCATGTGTAGAAGATGCCGCTCTTAGCCGAGGACACTACCAGGCATCAGGGACCTCCAGGACACTCTTGACAAGTTCCCATTTTTGACCGGAATTGGAGAGAGCTACATCTGGTCTTTGAAGAGAGTTTGATCACGGAGGCCTTCGTGGATTACATGAGCAATGTAGTCTTAATAGGGTTTCTTTTCAGAGGTTTGCTGCCAATTCAATTTCAAGTGCCTTGCTATTTTAAATAATGGCAAGGAAGTCCAGAGTAAATAATGGGTGCTTTTCCACATCATCATGAATCAAAGGGAATAATGAATAAAAGTAACGTTCCACTTCATGGAGTACAAGTTCTTCATGCTCTTATCCTCATAAATTGTAACTCGGAAGAATATGAATGCAGAGAACCAACTCCATGGCTAATCCACCAGGAAGATTTAAGTGGGGAAAAACACAGGTCATCAATAAGCAAGATTTATTTGATGTCTGTATGAAGATGTTAGTTGATGCACACCTATGTTTCCAAGCTCAGGAGCAGTGGGGAGCTCTGCATTCTCCTCCTGGTCCTGCCAAGGTCATGAGTCTTATACCATAGACAGCACCAGCCCCAAGTCATGCAGTTAGTTTTAAGTTGTGGCAAAACATGGACATTATTTCATCTAAAAGAACATCTATCCATTTTGATATATTTCTGGAAGAGTCTTCCTCTCCATAGAAGATGCAATAAGTCAAAAAATTGATATATTTCTGGAAGAGTCTTCCTCTCCATAGAAGATGCAATAAGTCAATAAATTTTATCAGGTTTATAATCTTTTGGCATGGGCTGAAGAGGAAAGATGAACTGAGAGTCAGCAGTGGGGAGGCTAAAGCAGAGCCACAGATCTGCACATCCTCCTGCCGCAGCTTTTGATCAAGAGACACAGTGCTCGGTCTGGCTGGCAACTACAGCAACACATCTGAATTATGACATTTAGGTTTTTATTAAATATAACCTAGGGCTTCCTTTACTCTCTTAAAGTTTCCTAAAATACAGTGAGATGTAAAAGTCAGCAAGTTAACAAATTTGTAAAAAGCTATCCTAGCATCAGGTTGTGATAGTTGTATTTTTATATGCAAGCACACACAATACTGAAAATATCAATGTGCACAGTTGTAGCCAGCGTATAAGACAGTGCCAGGTTTTTGTTTGCTTTTTTTTTTAAACCTGCTTTATGTTATGGAAATAGCATAGACACTAATTCATCTACTGGGACCTTGTTTTTCACACCATGAACAAGATTGAGGCTACCTGGAGTTTCTGACCACCGAGCAGCAAACACAACCTTCCTTTCCTCACAGCTTACTCCTCGTTACTTCTTGCTAAGAGCAGCTGTCTGCCAGGCTCAGGATGGCAGATTTGAGGATTAAGTTTGTTAAATCATCCTGAGTGCTGAGCTCCCTGGGGACTGATCAAAGTATTTTGCTCAGTTGTGGCTCTGTGTGCTTCGCCAGGAACCACTCTGGGTCAAGTCATCATACGAAGCCTCTCAACAGGCTGGTAAAACACACAAACCATAGAAATTTCACAAACAAAGAGTAATTTCAGTATTATTCTGAGACACAAACCAAAAATCATATATTTTTTGTTAAAGAAAGTAAATTAAAAGATACCTTCAAGTACATAAATAGGTGAACACCGGAATGGCAGCAAACAGTTCACAGGCTTGAGGACAAGATCCTCAAAAAGCAGCCAGACTGGGATTAGGTCCCTGTGATTCCTCTAGCTCCGCTTCTGCAATGCTGCAGGGAACCTGCCATAGGAACAAGGCAGATGCTGAAGGTTAGCACCCACAGAGACTTTCAACTCCTGCAGTTTTATCATGGTTTTGGTTTTCTGTGACAAAAAATTAACTTTATGAACTATTAACTACTAACATCTGTATTAAATGCTCCTGCTACTTCCAATACTACAAATGAGGCAGGTATGACGTGCATGCCTTCAGCTCCTGACTGCCTTGGTGGAAATGAAGGCAACTCTTTGGAGGGTCATGCCTCTACGCTCACACCTGACAAATGCAGTTCTTGACAACTGCCATGTTTGGCAAAACAAGATATCACATGTGTTTCAGAGAATACGTGCCCTAAGAACAGGAGTACAGGAGACCTCATTCACGCTGTTATTGCAAGAATAGCAGTCAAAGAATTTGGGGAATCCATGTAATAATGTCCCCAACAATTCAGCTCAAGGGTACACGCAAAAGAAAAAAATTTAAATCAAGACAACAGAGTCAAAACAAGACGTCGGAAACTTTTATCATTATTACTACCTCCTTTTTGAAAGATATGATTTCATTTTATCATGGTGAAGAGCCTGCAGGACAAAATAATGCATGAAAGGGAAAAACGGAAATTAAACCGTTATTGTGGGCAATAAAATTCTACGCGGGAGACAAACATTCCAGCACTGCACGGAACAGATGTGGTTTCCAACCTAAACAACAAAAGCCCCTGTCTATCCTGGGTCTTCCCCATGATCTGAAAGGCCTCTCTGCTCTGATCCTCCTATAAGGGCCAAATACTTAGCTGGCAAACAAGCTGTGTCCCTGCTAGCTCCCTTTCATATTTCTAACCCACAGCAACCAAAATGACATCTTACCAACATTATTAACCTACTTCTCCAAACACTTGGTTTAAGACACTTGAAAATGAAGGTTCGTACCTTTTCTGTACAGATCCAAAGCTGTTGCTCTACTTGGTGCACGCACAAACCCCTGCATTGATTTATGAGTGGAAACAAGGTGCTGTAAATAAACAGTAATAATACAGTTCTTGGACTCCTTTTTCTTGTTGCAAACAGTCCACTAACAAGTAGACCCCTGGGAGAAGAACATCAGGAGGTTGCTCTGCAATTTTGCAATAATGGTGCGTTTCTGCCAGCTGAAACAGGAGCCCTCCAGCTACTTCCAGGGCAAACTTTGCCCTGCGGAAGCCTCGGAATTTTAGGCAGGTCCACGTGGGGTCAGGAGGGTCCCTGGCACCCACAGGGATGTGGCTTGCACGGGGGACTGCTCCCCAAACCATAGTGCGTCCCCAGCGCTCCTCGTAGGGCAGCGACGCTCAGTGAAACGGAGACAGTTCCATATTAATAGTGAGAAAAATTATAAAATAAACAGTCCCTAATTACTGCTATATCTGAAAAATAAGCACTTTGGGGAGATAATTTATCACTTAAAGCTACGAGCAAAGCTTAAGATATTGCAATATCTGGGAAAAATGGACTTAAGACATGTCTGTGGCATGTACAGAAGTTGATATATGGTAACTGCTATACTCAGATATTAAAAAAAATTATCTGCTTAGAACAGGTAACTAACCCTGTAATTACACTTACATATTTAGGTTGGACATTTAGCTTTCAAGTTAATTATCAGCCAAAAAATTAACCCAGAGTGTCAGCTGGAAATTAAAAAAAGAAGTGATGTGTTAAAAGCACAAAGCAATGCAGCCTGCTTCAAGGCTCAGATCAATTTAGTTTTGTAATCACTCTCTCGCACATTTATTCTATTATTCATACTCATAATTTATTCATCCCAAGATACACCTATGAAATTGCCAGATAGTGAAATTTTAGTGTATTAGCTTTGAAAAAGAGGGGCTATATTTACATCTGAAAGTATAGGAAAAATAAATAATTAAGAAGTTGGGCTGTTCTTACTTGAGTGTTCTGCATGGCTGCACTGATTAGCTTTAGACAGTTATAGGGATATATTAGATGTCACACTTTCTGTTAAAACCTGGGAGCAGTTTCTGGACACATGCCCAAAATCATCAGTGAGGAAGGTTGAAAGTTCCTGAAATGAAAAAGTTTTGGCCAACTTTGGCTTCGTTCCTGCACTCCGGAAGCATCATAACATTTCTCCAAGTCTCTTAAACGAGGGTAGAAACTCCCTCTTCCTTCTGAGTTGGAACAGCCTGTTGCACTACAGGAGGTTCTCTCTCATCTACTGGACAAAGAACAAACTCAATGGGCTCTGGGGACACTCGGAGACATGGCCTGTCCCAGCCCTGTGATTCTCACAGGTGCCTTAGCAATGACACGAGGGGCATCTCACACACTCTTCATTTTCTAAATGCATTGGAACCTAAAGAGCAGGACATCACATGTGTCAACAGAGACCAGACCCAGACTAGCAGGGCCCGTAACCAAAACTACTCTGCTTTACATTGACTTCTCACATACAAAGCTGAGCTCAGCTTACCTAGACACTGGGTTTAGTGCAGGGCACATCCATGCGTTTTGCTTCATTTCTCACATAGGATGGAGAGCACGAACAACTACCCCATGCCCATAACCAGTCCTACTCCTAATTCAAAAGCAGTCTCCTTTCTACAACATCCTCCCTATAGCTTTTTCTTTTAAAAAAACAACTTTAAAAGAAAGAGATCAGATTTGTCTTATGGTTTAAACTTCATTTTTCCACTTTTATTTATAAATAAAAGATCTAAAATTAGCAGATTTCCCAGCAAAAGTTCTTCCATTTGCTCACTTCTGCAAATGGAAATCCACTGGAGATCATCATTCACATCAGAAATTCACATCAGAAATCCATATTCTGATTTTATAATATTTCTGATTTCTCAGAAGAAAAAAATGTAAAAGCTTTAGAGCAATATGAAAACACAGATTAGATGTAGTTAATGAAGCCTGGAAATAATTGTTACCATTATGTTTAGTCATTTATTCATCTTGGAAATGCAATATTTTTTTCCTTTTTTTTATTTTAAAATATTTTATCATAGTTAATGCAGGCCCACCAAAAATAGTTAGGTGGCTTTTCACTTTCATTCACTAAACAATCCTGAAGAAAACACTGGTAATGCCAACAGCTTCAGGATTTCACTGCTGCCCACTATAAAGAAGAAACAATCTCTCTAATATTTAAACCCCAAAGAACTGGAAAAAAATAATCATGAAAACCTTGAACATGATAATGCTACCAATGTTCAGCCCCACAGAAGGTTGGGCCAGCTGGCAGCAGGAATGACAGAGGCTGCTCTGGGAGGATCTGCAGCCTCCAAGGAGCAGGACAGGGAGCAGCTTTTTTCCTCCTCCTGTCTCCTGTGCACGGGCTGCGTCGCTCCAGGGCAGGCTCTGCAAATCCTTTTGCCATTAATCCTTGCATTTCAACAGGGCACTGACCAGGCTAAAGAGGAATTCAAGTTACTCTCATATAAAGGATTACTTAACTGAAAGCAAGGGAATATTTCAATTATTAAATAGCCAAGTATCAGTACTCAAACCCTAGTTTAGTTCGCACACCTATTTCATCTCACTAATTCATTGACTCTTCACTGCCAGTGAGTAGCAGCTAACCTGGGTGATTTATCATCATTTAACAGCGCTGCAGAGCAGTGGTGTTTAGACACATGGGGCACACAAATCACCTATAAAAGCATTTATGATACTTACACATTTCTGACTATTTCGTGCAAAGTGAACACAACACAACTACATCTGCCTCGTGCTTTGCCAGGCCCCCAGAATAAAATGGCAAGTTTCCCCTCTCATAACTTGAGCCACAATTGATCATCTTTCACACCTGCCCTGGCACCTTACCGCCCACTGCTCTTGCAGAATTTGCTGACCAAGTTCAAAATCCCAGGTCTGTAAGCTCTGTAGGCACTGCCTTCACAAACAGGAGCCTCAGGGTGAGGAGACTGAGCATCGCGTTGCTCAGCAGCCTTTCCCTGCACGCTTCCAAAGCCCTCTATGCACAGGAAGACACCTCAGGCCGGGAGCAGGGCCAGACCTGCACATCCCCGGGAAAAGGAAACACTGGCAGCAGCACTTGGGAAGTAAGTCCCTGCAGCATGGGTGGCAGCGGTGGCTCCCAGGGGAGCACTGCACACAGCGGGGCAGCCACCCGGCCTCCCGCAGCCCCGGCCTTCACCCGCCCGGCCTCCCGCAGCCCTGGCGCCAACGTGGACAGAGCTGCGGGGCCCGCGGCTCCCTCCCTGCAGCGCGCGGAGCCCCCGAGCGCGCAGCTCAACGGCACACCGGCCGCAGGGGACACAGGCACAACCCCGGCTACGCTCCTGGGAACACAGCGCAATCCCCTCCATAGCTTGCTTTCAGCATGAGGAATTATGCTTTTTCTGGGTTACCCTTTTACCCTTTTAAAACATGTCATCCAGAAACTGGGGTGAGCGCCCCTGATAGGGAGCTACAGATTCTGCTTCATATCTGTAATTATAAACTGCTACAGATGCACTTAGATGCACTATTCAGTTGCAGGCACTGAAAAGTGTGTGTGGAAGAGGTATTATTGAACTTTGAAAAATGAGGTCTTCTGCACTGCATGCATTCCAGTGTACTAAAGGAGACTGGAATAACTGCTTTCCTCACACTAAGATACTGTTGTAAAACTTCACAAATATATTCTTCTGGGGGAGAAAGATGAATAATAACTAATACAGTAGAGCTAAGCATCTTTCATTGTTTACTAAATATTATCTTAATCATTAAATTTGTTAAATGTAAAAAGTGATTTAAGCAATTCATTTATTTTTACTCCATTACTGTCTAACAACACATTAAAAAATAAATTGTGTTACTTGTTACTTACTAATTGTGTTACTGAGTTACTATTATTCAGAAGTTTCTATGAATGCAGCCATGTAAGTATGATGGTCACAGCTTAACACGCGTGTTCATTAGCTGCACACCTGGGTCAGAGGAGTTCAGGAGAAACAGACTTCTCGTTCCAGCTCCTCAAATGCAATGACCTTTGAGCTCTTGCCAAAATCTCATCTTTGTTATTCTCCAGATTCTTTTTATTTCATAAAAGCAAACCTCTTCAGGAACCAAGGGTTGAATCATTCAGTACACAACAAAAATTGACAGACTGCAAATTCTTCTCTCCACCTGGCTGTAGATAGAAATAGGTCACGTTGAGGTGAGGGCTCGATATTCCAATGTAATAAGATAATGCCAATAGAGAATTGGCATTGTTATTACCCTTCCATCTTTGAGATTTTTGGAAACGTTTATTTAATCTTCATACTTTGATTTGAGCCTATATATGAATAATTTCAATACTTCTTTGTTTATGCATTTCCTATGTGCTGCATTCATGTATTCACTCCTTACTGAAAGCATAAAAATGGCACATTCCCAGTGCAGAAACACAGCCTGTAAACTAAAGTGGATATTATTTTTAGAGATTTTCTAGATCTTGCAGGTTTTAAAACCAAATTGCTTCTCATCACAGGGACCCTGAAGCAGAAGTAGTGTCTTGTTCACCTGATTGTTACATATTATTAATATTAAATGTTGAAGCATAAGAAAATTAATTTTAGAATGCCAAGATATAACAATTCCACACTGCATAAAAAAAGGAAATGAAAGTTGTGCAAGAAGACATTCCTACTGACATTTTCGAAACATGAAGAAAACCATTCTTATTGTTGATTATGCAGGAGTCTGCCAAGACTACCTCACAATACCTAAATCATCAGAACATTTTGTATGAGATACTAAAGATGTTGCCAAATTTTGGAAATAATTATTCTTTTTTTCTCTAAATGATAGAAAACACCAGACAGCAAGGATTTAATTTACCTGAACTGTAATGGCCACATACCCAACATCCAAGAACTATATTTCAAAGAATTTTAACTAAGTCTGAATAATAAAAAAAGAATGTTTCACACCTTAACTGAAAGAACATCAGCTAGAGAACTGAGAGTGAAACAATCTGGAACACCCCGAGATATGACAAAAACAAAAATAGGTTGGACAATTTTAGTCCCGTCAGGAACTTGTGTAAGTACCAAAATTCAGGTTCTAGTGACCATCTGAAAGACTAATTTCTATTACTCCTTTGCTTTGAGAATTATAGCTCATCTTGGAGAATCCCTGAGCAGAAAACTTCATAGTGTATTCCACAATATTCTCACTTTTCATATTGGTTCTCTCCATTACAGAGGACAATACTGAGCTGTGAGCAGTAAGAGCAAAGTTTATCATTGCGCTCTTAGGGTTTATCTAGGGAAACCAAAAGATTCTTTGAAGATCCTTCTGAAAGTCAGGGAAGAAGCAACGGGTATTTATGGGCTTTGTACCATGCCGTGGGTTCCCACAGTTACACCAGGTGAGAGCTGCAAAGAACAAGGCAGAGCTGCCCTCTGTGCCACGGCATGGAACGAAGTGGTTAAGTCCTAAGCTTTGGACACAGGCAATCTGCCAAGGCCAGATGGACATCTCAGCTGTCACGAGCAAAGGTCATGCTGTCCTTCTCCAAACAAGGTGTTGCTAAAACCCCGTCAAGTAAGTTCCTTAGACCTACTGATTTGAATCAAGACCTAAATTAAGTGGTTTACTTGTCAGACATTGTGTTGTCTCTATTTTGGTCTAGTTTTGGATCACCGAAGTCCACCAGAGACCATCCCAGACCTTGCACTGATATCAAGTAGGCATTGCTCAATATTTTTTAAAGAAATCTTTGACAAGTCTTTTTTCCTATAAATTATTTTACCATAATAGCATATTTTCAGAAAGGGCAACTCCTACTGAATAAATGAACAGTTTATAAATGATGCTTTTATAGCACTACCTTTTAAATATTTTTACAAGCTCTAAATAACCCTCCAAGACCATCTGTAGACAATCCTTCTAGACATACTGAATGCTACTAACGTCGGCAACAAGAAAAACATACACAAGAACTGTGATGTACAAGTCTAAGTGTCATAATTACATATAACACATTACTAAAACATCATAGCAGAAATAAAATATTGCTAGTATAAACTTCATATTTTACTGATACAGTAGTTTCTTCTCTCCCCTTCCAACTTCCTGAACTGTATCTGCAAGCATTCAAAGAACATAAAAACTATGCAAGAACACCAACATGAAGAGAAGGAATTGAGCCATGGGGCTCAAGAGCAAGCAGAGAGCGAGGTTCTGCAGAGGGCCCTCCAGCTCATGGTCGTCCCTGTCCCCATTTCTGCTCCCTCTTCACGTCCCCTCCACAAGTGCCACCGTTTGCAGCGGCCGGGCAGGTGCCTCCCCAGGCAGCCTCCCCCAACGTGAGAGCCAAGAGCCGCCTCGCAGAGAGGAATATCCCTGTTCCGGCATCACCAGCGCTTCTTGGCTTCGGAACTAATCGTGAACTGCCTGCCAAGAACCCCATGCTAACACGAAAGACAGAGTCTGTCTGCTGTTATGCCACTTTCCTCCGTATTGTTCTTTTGAAGGTTGTTGTCTCTGTATTCAGAGACAGGAAGAAATTCTCCATTCAATGGAGATGGGGCTTTCAAGCAAGCAGCTACAGCAGCACGCATCCTACACAACATATCATTAAGACTTGCCTAGTATTTTAACATAGAGTTCTTATAGCTAAGAGACAATTTATTGTCTATGTCCGATGTGCAAGGAAGACCTTTTCTCAAAGGCTACCTAGAAGCAGGCTGTCTGCACCATCTTGCTGCTCAACCCATTCATACCCAACACAGGAGCTTTCCCTGCTGACACAGCTGCTTCTTTTCCAGCACCACTACTCACCCTTTTTTTCCCCTCTCCCTTCAGCAGCATAATTTCTGGAAAGTTCCACAAGACCAACGTCACTATCATTATATTGCCATCTGAGAGCTGTTTGGTGGCCTTTGTGAAATGAGTTAAGGGGCTCAGTTCACGTCCTACAACAAGCGCATGTTCCCACCTTAAAAAACAAACCAAACCATTCCTGCAGTTGTCACCAAGACCTCCATCCAGCAAACCATGTTAAGAACATGCTAGCAATGGGGCAAGAAACACCTTTTAGTGCTCTGGGAAATGCCGCCAGACTTCCAAGGGAAGTATCAAAAGAAAGAGATTTCTGCTGATAATCCTGTCCAAAAAAGCTCTGAGTTACATTAGTAGATGATTCATGCAGTGCCATAGGGGCCAGATTTCAGTGAGAACACATGTAGTGACAAACCATGGTGATATAACCACATCTGCAGATTTAGCCGTAAGAGTATTACTACCTGTGAGCCAGAAAGAAAACACAATATATAAAAGAAGAAAGAAAACTTGAATAATCATTAGGAAATCTTAGCCTTGCTAACTGCTCTAAAACCAAACACACTCCGTTGTGAATCCTATAAGGAAGCTTCAGTGCATGACCTGGTCCACCTACTTGTCATTGGTTATCAACAGCTTCCTCTATTGTCTACTCTACTATTACAAGCAGATTTTGGAAAAGAAGACCTTATATACCGAAAGCATTCACTTTCACAGCTTTAGGGTGAAGACCAAACTAATCCAAGACTTTTGTTTTTTTTAAAAAATCAACACACAAGTTCTTTTTGTCCTCCAAGGACAAAGCAATCTTCTCCAAAACAGAATCAGTATTTTACATTTCTCTATAATACAAACGTTACTCAAGTCCTGTAAGACAGTTAAGAGTTTATTTCTTCCTGTATCCCCTCACTTGATCTTATGTTAAAGGCTTTGACTTCTTCCACAAGCAAACACATCCCATGGAGGATGCATTATTTTAAAAGGTGTTCATTTTTGTGAGCTGCACTATAATTTGCCAGTCTTATATGATGCCTCAAGATGGTCCGCACTTTCGGAAAAGGAAGCCACATGCTGTTAATATTGATCTGCTGATAGAGGAGGAAACAAAAAAGTTTCTCCAAAATTAGCACTTGCATTCATAGAGTTTCTAAGAACTGTTCTTCAGTCTCAATTTTCAGACTTGGTGTAGAGATTATAGCTCTGCTTAGCATCATTCCTGCAGTTAAGGCCTATTCGACACCCCACTTGCAGCCGGTGACATTCAGTATATATAACAGCAATTTACAGATCATGCAGGTTCCTACTTGTCCTCTTGTAGAGTTAAGGGGCATTTATCACTGGTGGTTCCAGCCTCAGCTGCTGCAGTCGGACCATTATGCAGACACTGAGGATTCATTTCACAACTTGCATCAAGTGTTTTAAGCCAGCTCCCACCAACTCTCAGGGATACATAGACAGCCTTGAGTGAGGACCTTTCAAGTCTTCCTCTTCCTAAGAAGTTAGAAGCTATAATACACTCTTCACCTTCATATCCTCCTCCACAGTCATCATCCCTTTTGGAAAGGTTACAGCAGAGAATTACATCTTTCAGGAAATATTAATAAGCATAAACAGGAATGGGGTAGAAAAAGTGCTCACAGTGTGCATCAGCTGAGACCCAAATGCCAGTTGCTTAAAAAGCCTGTAAGAGCCTGCCGTTAAATGTGACAAACACGCACAAGGCTGGAAAGCAGCCGCTCCTTTCCTTCACATCCAGCACAAGATCGTCAGGGCCAGTGGGCCTCTCTGGTACCTTTAAGTTAATCATGTAATTGCCAATATTAATAAAACGTGCTTGATAAAAGCTACCAAATAAATCAGGCACTGTTCACATCACAGCAGCATCTTCCACTACAAAAGAAGAGAGCAGGCAAAACAAGTACTTTTGGGATAAGTATGTATCTCTTCAGGATAAATATGCCTCATGTATATACAGGTATTTTCTATAACAACCCCTTTTTTTCTTGCTCCATAATGTCACACTCACTTTTTGGGCAGATTTCCTTCTTCCCTCAAGTTTTCTGGCTGTTCAGGTGTGCCTCTCTTCCTTAAATGAGGGTCTACACAACTTTCCTAAAGCCTGTAGGTCTCATCTCTCTCTTTCTCCATCCTGGACAAGCAGCTCCATCAAGTTAGGTGAGAAGCCTCCTACCTACTGCCAGCATGAAGTGCTTTAATTTTCTATTTACATTTAAAGGAGAAAAAAAAAAAAGAACATTCAAGGTCCCATCACAGGCACAATAACTGTCTTAATCTCTTGCCTTCACCTCAAAAAAAGAACTTCTCAATCCTGGGAATATAGATAAGGCCTAATTTTCATTGCTTGGTTTGGTTTCTTTAAGGCTTTTCCACACAACCAGATGTTTTTGCTCTGACAACATTTAATAACTTTGGCCTCCAAGTGTCTATGTTTAAATGACTTCACAGAGCACACGGTGGCAGTGAACCAGGGATTCTCTTCCTCCTTTGAATTTTATTATTTTGGGAGAAGGGCTATCACTTGTTTCACAAGCAAAATTACTTCCGAGCCAGAGTGTGAAGACTTTTTGCGTGAGCGCATGAAAAGCCACAACTTTTTCTGCTTAGTCCCCTTGATATATGATTGTCACAGCTGCCAAAAGTAACTGGGCTACCTCCCTCGGAGAGCGTCACTGCAAATGCAGGAAACGGAGACGATCTGGCTTGTATTTAATGGGCGTTGGGGAAGAAATATTGTCCTAACAGGTGGGGCAGCTCGAGCGCTGCTGTCAACACATCTGCAGAGGCAGCTCCGTGGGCAGATGCCGCTGGCCACCGAGACAGCCTCTTCAGCAGGGTGGCACAGTGCTACATATACAGCAACACACGGCTTTCGTGGGAAACCGGCAGCAAGTTTATGGCTTATTAGGGGTCTTTACTGATCTAAAGCAATTGCAATGCATATGATGGGTTCACTATGGCAACTGCTATTGAGGGAGACCAACGCTTTAGATACTAAACTCTTTAGAGGATCTCTCCCCTCCGAAAAAGCACAATTATTATATAGAAGACCTTTTGTCTTTATGTATCATACAAACTAACATATAGCAAAGGAAGACAGAAAGCATGAGAAGCCAGGAAGACAAGTCAAGTAATTGTTTTTTTTTGTCTTGGAAAATAAAGACAATGAAAATACACTCCTTTTACTTGCTCATAAATCATCTATTTGATATTGAAATAGCCCACTCAAACTTCTCCAGTGGCAATTTTGATAGTGATGTGTTTTTCATAATTCACCCTCTCCGAGTCACATTTTACTACCGACATGAGAAATGGCAGTTTAAATACACCAAGTTTGCAGTGACTGTCACTGGAGACTTCTGATTTTGACAAGAGTACTCCTTGAGCATATGAAAAATCTGTATTTTAAAATATTAATATAATTACAAAGATGCCATATCTGAAAAAAAATAGGCCTTGAGAGAATTCTATTTCATAGGGGCATTTTTTTTTTGTTTTCTTTTTTTAGAATTGTGCATTTAATTCACAACAATTGTAAAACACATTCAGATGCACTAGGATTCGCGGCTGCAGCCTGGCCTTGCCCTTGGTCCTGAGGAGCTCCCCGCTCCTGCCGCTACCTGCGCTCAACACAGCTTCCTGAACACGCTTCAACTTCACATTAAGCCTCTTTCCTCTGGATTGCATCAAGAGCAGCACTGCAAAGATTTCCCAAAATAAACATTACCTCCTTGATTGAGATTATAGTTAAGAGCTGCTAAATATTCCAATTTCCATTGACAAAAACTCCTCAAGCTCAGTATATCCATTACCACTGCACAGAATATACAGTGCACAATTACTTATCCCCATTTGCCTCAAATTGCTACATTTATTTCCAACTGGCAGCTGTAGCACATCTGGGGCTCACTCATTTCCCCACGTTTTCCCGCATACAGAACACATCTCACAAGTGAGTCTCACCTAACACTGGAAGGTGCCAGGTTCCCTCATAGCCGGTTTGACCTACCTACAAGGCAGACATCCATCTACCTCCATTTACCTGCCTGAATCAATCCCTACAGCAGAATTAAAGCTATGCCAATAAAAACTTTTCAAAGAGTCTAGTAAGAATTTTTATCTTACTTGGAGCCAAACACAAGTCTTTCATGATTTAACTGCTACGCATATCAAGAATTCAAAAGAAGTTCCATTTCTAAACATTGCTATTGAGCTCAGGAATCTGGATTGATAACTCATAAAAATAATCCATTTCTGAGATTTTTGATTTTTTTTGTTCCAGGCAAGCTTAGAAAATAAACAAACAGATTAGGAGGAATAGTAACTATTGAACTAAACTAGAAGTGAACCATGAGCAGAATATGAAACTGCATTTCAGCTCACCTGCCTCAGCTGCAGAATAACAATGTGCATTGTTATTTTTATTGCACTGCTTCTGACAATAAGGATATGTGACAGCGATACAATTAAGTCGTGACTATGACAAGGTGGTACGGGAAAATTACAGCTCCTTCACCAGTAGGCAGGAACTCTCTGGGAATCACAGGATCGCTGAGGTTGGAAGGGGCCTCTGGAGCCCACAACAGTGCCAGCTAGGGCAGGTTGCTCAAGACTCTGTCCAGGCAGCTTCTGCATCTGATTCATGGGCAACCGTGTCGCTCGCTGGGCAACCTCATTCTTAGGCTTGGAATAAAAATTAAGTAAACAAACCTTTTTCCTAACAACACAACACAGTTGTCTGTGTTTCAATTTGTGCCCATTGGCTCCTGTCCTGTCCGGCTCCATCTCCTTTGCACTCACCTCATCCTGCACCCCCTTCCCAAACATTGTGGGGTTCCTGTTGGTTCTTTTCCAGCCCACTGAGTCCCAGGAAGGGCAGCACAGCCACCTGTGCACCCTCACTTCCCATGTGGCATGTGGACTCAACTTCATGAACAGGCTTTTCATAAACTAAATACTAAAAGGAGAGATAATTTATTCTTTGTATCTAATTGATTTGTGCCTGCACTTTAAAATGTCTTTTGAAATCCACATTATAACTAATACTGTCACGTAATAAAATGCAATGCTTCAAGTTAATTATTTTCCATTATTCAACATTAGTAGACAAAGCAAGAATTTTAGCTTAGTGTCAGAACTTAAAAAAAGTTATTTTGAACTTATAATACACGGGTTTAGCAGCTTAATGTCAAGCAGCAACACAGTAAATTAAAAACTACGTAAAAGCATTACAGTATTTAGAAATTGTGTATGAAAAATATGGCAAATGAATTCTTTGTAGCAATGTTCTGAAATTTGCACTTGTTATAAGATTTACTTCATCTTAGTAATTAACCATAACGTCACTATAACATTTGAGACTCTTGATATAATATCCTGTTGTGTTTTGCAAAAGGCAAAACACAACAGAGGAATTGGAAATGCAAGAGGCATTTGCAGCCCTTTCTTTCAGGGCCATACAAGACCACCCACTTGACCAAACTCTTCAAGACCACAGTTGGATTGGTCCATCACAGGTGGCCCAGAGCAAGAAAACCTCATCTACTCTACACATGTAAAGTCTCTTTCAAGTGACTGTACCAGAAACAGGAGCCACATGTGCACAGTACACTAATTTTTACAGTAATTGGAGCACTATCTGCCAATTCTCAAGTTTTGAAAATGAACAAAACATCTGTAAAACAAGCACCATCCAATTCTGAAAGGATTTGTCTTACCAAAAAAAATCATACTGACAGTGGGCTGGAAAACTACTAATATTTAAAAGCAGACTTCAAGAACTCTGATGTATTATGGACACTGTGCAAGAAATTTGCAATATCCTAGCAATTCAAGTATAACAATAATAGATACTATTCTGAACTACTCAGTATTTTGGGGTCTAAATGACAGCAGAATTTGACTCAAAAGACTTATGCTTGGAGACAGCAGATTTGCGGAAATCAGTAGGGCTTCCAAATAAAACCTTATGCACAAGTTGTGCAGGTGAAGACCCAGCTAAGCTAAGCTAACTAACCTTCCACGGCAGGCAGACTGCTCGCCTGCTCAGATAGAACAGCTACATGTACACAGCTTCCTCGCGCTCCCCACTTCAAGCTTCTTTTTTCTGACCACTTAAACTCTAATTCATTTAATTCTAATTTTAAATTACAGTTTCTCAGTGGAAACCACTTGCAATGAAGCTTCTAGGATCTTCAAGTAGTCCTATTAAACACACTTCACTGCTGTTACTTTCACAAAATAAGTAATTACATTTTCTCTCCTTCTATCTGTGAGAACATCTGCATCTTTATAAATACTCTAAAGAACATAAAAATTAACTTCAACTACAGTTAGAGAACTTGTTAGTTTAATGCCAGAGCATTCATTAATGTCACAGAACAAAGATATATATATATATTTTTTTCTCTCTACACATCCCTTTGCTTACTAATCCAAGGATTTAAAGTAAATTACTTTCTTCTGTTGGCTAGATATTTTGTATTTCCCTCTCCTCCCCACTGATTTAACAGTATAGCTAGCTGCCAGATGCCATCCAAAACCTGGATATGTAACTTTGGCCAATTAATAGCATTCAACACGGCACTTTCTATGTAAAGGTGAATTTCAACCAGGGCTGCTGCGGGGTGTAAATCAACAGCTGGTTCAGGGGCACTACCTGGAAGCAGAAAGCGGCAAAGACCAAAAAGTGTCATGAGCTGTTGATACCTGAAAGTGATCCAAAGCTCAGGTAGTGCAGGACAGGTCCTGCAGAGTCCACTAAAAGTCCCTACCAGGATAAGAAAACCTTACCCCAATACTAGGGATATATAAAACAAAGTATAAGGGTGAAAACAACAAAACTGCATTAAAGGATTAAGTTTCTGCTACAATGAAAAGGATAAATGATACAGTTTTCCTCCTAGGCTGGAAAGTAACATTGGTAACATTGTATGATACAGACCAGTTAGAGTTTACTGCAATAATTGACATGACTGGACACTAAGCATACCAAAAAAAGTTTCTTGGATTATGTCTACTCACTATATTTTTTTTCAATCTATATAGAAAGCATTCCATCATTCTGTGTGCTTACTAATATCAATCTCTACAGCTCAACTTACCACTTCTGGAAAAATTGACCAAATTTTACATTTCTGTTGTCACTCTCAGACTTAACATGGACCTGCTGAGCTGCTCTACAACAGGTCACAGCTTCATTAAGGATCAAGGGACACGGTAGCTCCGGATCAGGCTGGGACTAGGATTTAGTTTAAAGCATAACCTGACTCTGTTACTTGACAGAAATAAAGTCCACTGCAAATTTTACTACTGCATTTCCCTCCAATGAAGGGAAAAGTTTCCCAGACTGCAGAGAAGGGATTTACAAGTTTGTGCAAAAATAGTATTTGGCCATAGTCACGCTCATGTAAAGGGCAGGGTGGGTAGTAAAGCCAGTGTCAGTTCTAGCCGGTTATGCTCTATTATAAGTTTTAAAAGGTCTCATTTTCAGGCCAGAGATTCTACGTCTCATTTAAATTTCATTTAACTGGCTTTGAGGACTTATTAAATAAAAACACTGTCACTTCAGGACCATGTTTGAGAAGGCTGTCTCCCTTCTCTACAGAACTTGTTATAGTTTTTGCAGTGCCTGAAGCAGAGGGCCTAAGATTTGCTTTTAAACGACTCAAATCAACATCTTGTCTCTAAGTGTTAAGAAGGTAAGAGGATCAAACAACCTCCTTGAATGGACTGGGAAGACCTTTTCCAGCTCTTCTTTCATCAGAAGGGAGAGCATCTCAGCGCAGGTGCCATGTACATCGTTCAAAGTTATGTTGGTGTTTATTTTATTTATTATAAAACCCTGCCTGTGAATGCAGAGACTAATATCCGAAACAAATAGATCATTACTTTGGACAGCTAAAGGAAAGTGGTGCCTGTAATGAATAGCCACGTATATATTAGCTAGTTTCACACCTGGTGGACCAGCAGAGCCCCCGGGCACCCAGTGCTACCCTGC
This sequence comes from Nothoprocta pentlandii, assembly GCA_013398315.1. Classification (NCBI taxonomy): domain Eukaryota; kingdom Metazoa; phylum Chordata; class Aves; order Tinamiformes; family Tinamidae; genus Nothoprocta; species Nothoprocta pentlandii. The sequence goes on from VZSG01000003.1 coordinate 3,471,868, forward strand.
ACCCAGTGCAAGGCAGCAGTCGGGCAGCCCCCTCAGCACCACCGGACCTCCTGCCACCCCCTTGCAGCAGGGCCCCACGTCAGCCCCCCACAGAGCACCTGGGCAAGGGCAGTTTGTGCTGCTCTGTGCATTTCCACAATGAATACAGCAAAATCAATAAAACCTGGCTCCAAAAGACTTGCAATTCTAGCAATATGCACCCACGCCCCGTGCACAGCACCAGAGCCCTGTGTGGGCAGGGTCCTCCTGCACTCCCCACCATGCAGAGAGCCCCAGTTACTGTCTGCAGGGAGACCCCACACCCCCGCACACGGGCCCCGCAGCCCCTGCAGCCAACGCTCTCCACAGGCCCAGGAAGTTCCCGAAATCATCTCCCCCTTAGTCATTACAACAGGGCTTCATTTCAACAGACACGACTATGTGAGGCGGAACACAGAGCAAAATGTTATTTCTGAAATGCTGGTATCAATAAAGGTACCTAATTAAGGTATTCATTAAAGTATACAAAGTTAGCTTAACAGGAAAAATCAAGAGGGTATTATTACATTTCCCCCATTAAACTAATGTAATTGGTTATAACACAAATTCTAATTAGATGATATTATTTACTAGTTCAATCTCAAAATGTCTTATCATGCTTATTTTTATTATGTTACTAAGCCGAGTAGCAATTGACTTAATTTATTTTATTAAATAACATTCCTCTCAGTGCATTTAAGAAGGAGCACTGGCCTATTTCTTTCCTTAAGCGGCTCCTGGGCTGCCGCTTCACAGAGTTCACTGCAGCTTGCCCAGGATCACAAACTGAGGTTCAACCCCTTGGCATTCCCTGTGCTCCATTGGTCACTGGTGGAAAGCTGCACCCTTTAGGGTGTTCATTCCTATTGCTATCCATGAGCACAGCCTAGATCCGCATTTTCACAGGTGAGCTGTTGAGCTTTTTTTCCTTTCTATAGACATTTCCATTATCATTTAAAAAACAGCTGATGAAAAACCATGAAGCCACACTTTACCATTACCTTAAATGAGAACAGGAAAAAATCAAGTCTGTTACGTTCTAATTAACTTCATAGTTAGTGGTACTTTCTGACTTTTCCAGTGACGCTATGCTCAGTATCCAGAGCGGAGCTCGTGTGGGACACCCCGAGGCCCTGGGCGCTGCCCAGGGCAGGGATACACTGTGTGCCCCTCACTGGGGCACCAGGTGCCCTCCAAACCCACAGCCCGCAGCATTTCCAGCCACTGGCCGACACCACCACAACCACTGCCCAAGGCCTTATCTAAGAGAGAGTTTTCAACCTCAGCTTAACACCCTGCAGCAGAGAGCTCGTAATCCGAGAGCCCAGGCAAGCCAGGGAGCCGGCTGAAATGCCCCCAAGCTGCACGGAACACATCTTGAAGACGTGCCTGGGCCCTGGCCCTGTTAATCACCACGCCTGATTTTTCTCACATTTCATCCGCAGCTTTCGCCTTGCCCATTTAGTGTGTCAGATAGTCAGCTCTGCATGTTGAATCCTCATCATGTTCCCTGCACTTGGCCTCATCTGATCCACTAACATATTGATGTTATTTATTTAACATGGTATATGCATTAAAAAAATCAATGAAGACAAAAATTTCGCAGTCTGATCTATACATACGGTTCAAAAGCCAGAACATTAGCAAAGGTTATTCACTGTCAAACTAGAAGATATCCTAGCAAAAAACAAGCTAATTCGGTTCAGGACGGGTAATTTTCTTCACATGATCTTCAACAAACTATACATAACAAAGACTTCTCTGATAGCTAGCATAGAATAGAAATATATTGTTAAAATAAGTATATAATAAATATAAAAGAAGAGATATTCCCGTGACTACTCCGGCATTTCTTTTGAGCTCAGCACAGACCATCCCAAAACTCAACATTTTGGTCACTGAGGTCAGTTCAGTTTAAAAGCTTCCATCTGCTCTGCCACATTGATTTTCTAATGCACATAACATGTTAAAATGAATATAGTCAATAGTTCAGCAGAGCAGATAAATCAGTTCAGAAACGTTGCACAGATTACCCTGACACTTCACCAATCACATGCGGTCTAATGTTAGAAGATTTAAGAGATTAATGTCATATCAAGGGATGAAACATTATACTTTGTTACAAAGGAAACATTTTATATGCAATCATGAGCACCATGCATAAAACTAAATGCATAAAACTAAAAACAATAGTATTGGGAAAAGGATATTTTAAGTTGGAATGAATGAATCAACAATAAAATCTAGGGAAATGTCACCTACGCTTGTCAAAATATGGAGAGAAGAGGCTAATAATTCAAATGTTAAAGAACAGTAAAAAACTCATCTAATTGTAGTAAATCTTATCTGAACTCTATTAGACTGCTCAGCTACAGTATTTCTGATCATTAGGTACATTTACCAGTGACTTATCAGATACACCTGTTCTTTACTGTAGTAGTATTATTTCCAAAATAACAAAAACCTAAAAACCCAATGTTAAGAGCTGGTTTGCAGCATAAAACTTGAAGAAGCAATTTCTTTATCCTACAAAATTAATAGGAAAATCCTAATCTAAACTTAAACAGTACTCAAAACTGCTCTTTAGGTGCCAGAGCCAATGCTTACAAAAAGCAGCACCCAGGGAGTGCCCAGCCTTCACACCCGGAGCTCTCGCCTCCCTCTGCGCAATGGGAACAGAAGCCCTGGAGCCATTTCATTGATTGCACCAGGCTTCATCAGGCTGACAACATGAAAAACTCAACAGAACAAGCAAAACCAGCCCATCATGCCCTGCATGCATACATATTCAAGTAGAAACAGAGGAAAAGGCCGTTCCTGGTGTCATTCATTACCAAGTTAGTTTTGGCAGGTCTTCTTGATTAGAGTTACACTTCTTAGGTGTCTATGCCCTATTGTCACTAGTTTGAGGAAAACACGTTTAAGGCACATGTTTCAGGACATCTGAATCTGTATTTTTCCTATAAACTCTGCTGTTATATGACGACTCTCACACTGCAATCCTGCATTTCTTCTCACATATTACTGTATTAAAAAGTAATGAGAAAACTCTGTTTATAATCCATTTATTTAGTGGTTCATTATCAGCAGCAGCAGTCAAATACTAATTACTCTCATGCATTATTAAAAGCACACAAGTAACACAATGTAAACGACAGTAACTAGTAACATCGAGATTAAGCACACGTATTTACAGTGGAGCCCTCTTGCTCCTCTGAGAAACATGCACAAGTATCATAAACTAATGCTATTTACTAAATGCAAAATAAAGAATAGCTTTGATAGTAAGTTTAATTTTCAAAGTGTAATTCACTCAAAGGGGCTTATGTCATACATACATTGGATGGCTTCATATATCAAGCATTTCCTTCACTGCAGCATTTCTACAAGGTTGGCCTAAAGTCAGCCATGAAACAAAGTTAATTCGCGTTCAACAAAAATAAAAGATTTTAAAAATCTGACAAGTTTGTTGCTCATATCACACAGTATTAATAAACCTATTAATAGACTCGTATGTGCAGCTAGGTACCAAATCCACATCTATTTACTTCAAGTTAGAGAAAAACCCCAAAGAAGCTATAACTACTACAAATGGACTGTTTGGTCATTATCTTCATTTAAATTTTGCCACAAGCTTTGTCTATAGTAAATTCCAAACAGGTTTCTGATTATATATTCAACCTAAAATTTAAAGTTCAACTCAATTCCTCTTTAATTCCTGTAGTAACTTTTCCATCACTCAATCAAAAGCAAACACAAGCACGTACAATTAAATGTCTAACATAATTATATTGCCACAGGGTGAGGTTATTTATCTAATATTACTCATCTATTAATCGTTTTCATCACATCAACAAAAAAAGGCCGCTGATTCAGATTAGAAATGCAAATTATTCTCTTAAAACTGACAGAATTTGCCACTGCATCTGATGGCCACTTCTGCTTGGAATGGATATCACACAAAGTGCCAAAATAATTTTCAAAAGGTACATAAAGATTGGCAAGATTTAGTCCATAGCTTAGCAAAGATATGCCCATACATAAATTACTTATTCACACTATCACCAGCAGAATTAAAGTTCCCCTACTTTGCACAGCTCAGACGGACAATCTCAGACCCAAGTTGAAGGTGCTTAATGGATTGCTAACCTGCACAGCTGAGCTCTACTTCAACTTGCCTGAAAATTGTCTTTTCTCATTTTGAACTTATTCCTGCTTTTGCTGAATGAGTCACAGGCCACTCATTGTCATCCAGTCACTATGAAAGTGAAAAATCTAGACCTGAATCAAAGAATCTACCTTAGGTTCATCTAAGGCCGTGTGGTCCAGCACAGTTTTGTAAAAAGCCTGCAGAATCACCAAATTATTTAAGCACCACCTAGAACAGAAGCAAAGACACTCCAGACATCAGAGCTTGCAAAGATTAGCCCCGTCACAGATGGATCGGAAAAAAATCTCTGGCATCTCTCTAAGCAGCTAACTCTGACACGCAATAAACAAAACAACACCAAAACCAATCCAATTGTCCAAGAACAAATTTGACTTACATTTTCAGATGCAATTACCCTTAAAAGCAAACTTTTCTATACACCAAGGGAGAAAAGTATTTTAGTAGTTTAAATATTGCCAGAGACCTAACTTTCTTAAATCCAGTGTTTAGATGACACCATTGCGAGATTTCCATACCATTTCTATTGATTAAAATAGAAGCTGGAGACATAACTGAGCAGAGTCTCAGTCCCGACAGAATCAGTCCTTTTCAAGAGTTTAACTCAAGTCCTACATCCCATCTGCACATGTGGCACAGCATGGCAACAGCTTCACTTAGGACTTGTCCCAGATGTCTTTCCCAGATTAATTTTCCACAACCTAAACCATTCTTCAGACAATAGATAGAAAAGAGCCTTTCAGAAATGCTCTAAGAGACATTAATTTACTGTCTTTAGCATTCCTAACCCTCTGCTAATTCAACTGTGTTTTATTTTTTGGGAGGTAAGGAAGAGGGAGATTGTAGGAAATGTTTTCTTCATATAAACTGAGATCAATGACTATCAAACTCTATTTTGCTGCAGAAGAACTGCATGATTACAGCTCAGATCATCCACTATTGCTCTGGTTTGCCTCAAATACTGAATCTACAGTCACCAACTACTCAAGTCTTTCTTGACAAGACATTTGAATTTAGTTGTATTTAGAAAATTTTATATCAAAATACACTTTGTATATAATGTGAATAAACAGCTCTTACTCACTTGCTGTAAATCCCAAGAACAACTGTTCAACCTTGTGTGTTACACCAGAACTTGTCCTTAGGGATCTCCGCTAAGACGCAATGGACTTACTCTGGTATTCCATTCACTTGACACTCATGCAATCCACACACTCCTTCTCAGGACTGGTTGAGATAAAACAAACCACCGAAAACAAACACACACCCACCACCACTCAAAGCTGCAGTAGGTATTTAGATCCTTAAATATGGTAGCATCTACAAAATATTACTGCAAAATAGCGACAACCTTGAATCACCAAGTACCACAAACCCTACATTACTTCCACAGAAGGCAAGTACAACATACAGTTACACAAACCCAAGCATATCACCACTCCAGAAGCCTGCACAAAGCATGGCTGAGGACAAAACAGCCATGGGAGAATCTTCATCACCCAAAGTTCAAGTATCAGTTTGAACTCTGATTCCCCCTCCTCATCCTCAGTAATCTCACCAGGACTGACAGAAAAGCATCACCTAGTTATTTCCTACCAGCCCCCTGCTTGTCTCAAGAAGCCACAAAACCTGGTAAAGAAGAAGAACAGGACAAGAGAGAGTCTGCAGGACAGAGGAAAAGCCAACAGTTACTGTGTCATGAGCTAGTTGAACACGCAAGACTTGAACTGAATGCAGCAGATCCGATTGTGATGACACTGCAGTAGCTTGCACATAATTTAATTTCAGTATCTGCTATAATACAATAACAGCTGACAAAAGAAACAGATCCAATGTGTTTACGCAACTTGTTTAAAGCCTTTATAGCTTTCTGGTAGATGAGAGTACCATGCTGCCTGGCCAGCAAGGCTCTATGAGCACTCATGGTGATGTATGTGGCCTGGCAAATTCAGTCTCCTTCTAAAAGTACCTTTTGTTGGAAAAAAAAAATATTTTAACACTTTGCTGTATGGCTGCGTATAAAGTATATACCATCCATGCTCTTGTTGTGTCTTTTTTTTTTCCTAAGAACTTGATCAGAAATAAAAGAAATCTGAAGAAATGTGTCAGCTTGCAAGTGAACACAAATGATCATCCCCAAAAAATGATCTATCAACACAAATGATCTATCCCCAAAATTTCCAAAGAATTTTGCCTTGCGTTTATAAGTATTGGGAAAAAATATTAGAAGGCTGTAGGTGCACAGAAAAAGGTTTTGTTGTTGTTCTTGACATATCTGTCAGCATTTCTCACTTAAAAATAAAAAGGAAGAATCATTTTATCAAAATAAAAAATGTTTTTAATGAACATTGGAAACTTGCTTCTTACCCTTTAGTGAACAGTTTGTTGCAGAGACTTCATTCTCCTGTCTTCTAATTGACACATTTTTATATCCAGAGAGTGTTTTCCTCTTTCTTTGAATTTATCCTGTCAGACAGGACTTAGATACAAAAACAAAATTAGCTTGGCTGAATCTCTAATTTGATTCTGTTGATAAAACAATTCTGTTGTCAAACGATTCCAACAATTCTGTCAACAAAACACCTCTGGCTACTCTCAGATCTCTTCTGCAGATGCAATTTGCAAAAGAAAATGTTTTCTTGAAAATTAATTCATAATTTTAAAATGTACAGTTCATCAAAATTCTTATCTCCTCCAAGTGCTGAACTGCTTTGTTTACATCTTCAGCTCTCTGAAGGCACAAACACACAAGGGAAGCTCAGTAGCTTGCAGATCTTGCACATGCATTACAATTTAGTATTTCAGAAACTGCCTTTCTCTTGGTTTGCCTACTGCTTTATAATTTTTTATATATTACATATTATAGAAAAGGGTTTATTACAGGGGAAACATTCCAGTTATTTACTGGCAGCATTAAAAAAATAGAGACATATCTAGAAACCACAACAAAAAATTTTTCTAAGAAAAAATCCTAGGCACACCTCAGCTTTCAGGTAAATTGCTGAGCAAAAGAAGTAGCTTTGAGCAAAGCCAAAATCATTTGATATTTTCCTGTAAAAAAGAAATTGTACAGAAATACACTTGCAATACTTTGCCTTTGATATTTTCATCAGAAATACATATATAGGGTACAAAACTATAGTCAAAATCATGATACTGTTATTTCCAAAAGCCTGACGACATTACTGGAAGTAACAACTTGGGCTCAAAGAGAAAAAATATAGAAAACAGTAAAATCACATTCACGTACTTACAACTTAGCCTAAGTGTGTGGTAGAGAATGTCTCTTTCAGTGTGACTTTTTCATCACAATTTCCATGGCAAAGGATTACATCTGAAGAAAATATCTAAGTAAATGAATTGTATCTGCATTCAAGACCACTACAAGAAATATAAAGTGACTCCAGAATTTTTTTTAATATTACTTATGCTTATAGTTTGCTATCTTTTTTTCAACGTAAACACAAGTATATGCTATGCCTGGACTTTAACTTGAAAGGGTTTTTTTAATTTAAAAAATTGAAGCTCAATATCTTGATTTGTTTTTTTTTCCCTCAGATTAAACAATTGCAGATTGTGGACTAATTCTCAAATTCTCAAGTCACATACAAGACAATGAAAGATCAATGTCTCAGTCACAGAATGGTTGAGGTTGGAAGAAGCCTCTAAAGATCATCCAGTCCAACCCCCTGCTCCAGCAGGGACACCCAGAGCACGGGGCACCCAGTCACATCCAGACGGGTTTGGGAGCTCTCCAGAGAAGGAGACTCCACAGCCTCCCTGGGCAGCCCGTGCCAGGGCTCTGGCACCCTCACAGGAAGGAAGTTCTTCCTCATATGGAGATGGAACTGCCTGTGTTGCAGTTTGCATCCATTACCCCTTGTCCTGTCACTGGCCAAAGGCATCAAGCTCACTATATTCATTTATGACATGAGCTCTAAAAATCATGTAAACTACAAAAAATCATGTTTCAGAACACCTTGCATTTTTTTTAAAAAGCAGAGTTTTTTTGATTTAAACAGTTCTTAGATCATTAGGAACACAAGTAACATTGATTTCAATGAGGTTTGCATTCACAAGTCATTTAACCACCTGTGTAAGCTATATGTACTAGATATTTCACATCCCTGCAAAGCTCATTTTCTCCACCTAAATGGATATGTCAGTAAAAAAAGAAAAGCTACCAACAAATGTCAAATAAAAACAAAAAAGAGAGACCTACTGAGTTAATGCTTCTAAATTAAAGGAAGTAGTTTTAATCAACTGAACACAGCAAAAACAGTTCAGGAAACCTAAAGATCTGTCCCCAAATATTGAACAGATCATTTGAAAGAGTGTAGCTTTTTTTCCTGTCCATCACAATATGACTAAGCTGAGGTATCTACGTCACTAATTAATTTTAATATAGTATCTCTGCATAGCAGAAAACATTTTTTCACTGGAATACAAGTGACAACTATTTACTTCTCATTGATAACCGCTCTGCTTTTTATTGATCATGAGACACTTAAGACTTTTGCTAGTGTGACACTTCAAGCAGAATTCTGAACCACGTTCTATATTCTTCTAGTTTCCAAAATAAGGTATCCCAGGCAATTTAGCCTTGTGCTTCAGGGCAGCATCAAATCCCTGGGCCAATTCAACACAGCTCCTCCCTTCCGCAGCAGCCGGGAAGCCTGCTCAGCAAAGGTACCCACCCCTTCATTGAAAGCTCGGCTTTATTTTTTGGCTGCAACGTGAAGGCGTGGAAAACAAATACTACATGCCAGAAGTGGTGCTGTCTTATTTCACCTCCTCAAAACTTACCAAGATATCAAGATAGGGTTTCTTGAGAGATTTCACATCTATGGCATGGGATTGTAGCCAAATGAAGTAACACACAACTCAAATGCTTCTGTTTCTGGCCCCCTTTCAGTAAGCTCAATGATTGTTGTAACCCTTTTCTACCACATGATAGATTCAAGAAGACAGAACTAAAAGTTACATGAAAAGTGCATGATAGCCTCCCTCACCTGCATGATAACCTCTTTCACCCTGACATTCTCTCATTTCATGATGCTTAAACAAAAGGGATTTCTATCTCACTTTTTTGCAATGTAAGAAAACTACCATTATTTGGTCAATAAAAATTACTATAACTTGCACTCCAGGCAATTTAGCAAAATGCTCTCCAAGGAGTTATTAAAAATCTTCTTAATTAGCCTTATATAGCTCTTTCTTCCGCCTTTTCTTCTAAATAATCATATATATTGAATATATAAATACATATTCAAAAATATATTAAATAGTTTTCTCCCATTTTATGAAAATATTTATAATACATCATGAGACAATTTGCCTTATTCAGTAGATTCAGTGACATAATTATGTTTGTTTCCCAACAGTCACATCTGTAACTTCCACTTCATTCACAACACAATGTCTACAAATTTATATTTGTGTATTTTCAGATTCAATTTAAAGATACAAGATAAAAAATAAAAAGGATTTCAGCAGAAACTCATACAACAGCTGCCAAAATCTGTCCTATGTCATGATTTCTTGAAGTGTTTTTTGCTTCTCATTTCTGGGACTGAGAGAGGGGCCTTTAGAATAGAAAGGTTCTCTTTCTATTACTGTGGAGAACTTTTCCTAGCACAGATTTCACATTAACAGCATACTCCAAAAACTAAGAGAAACTTTAAGAAATATCACTGATTTTACAAATCTCATTCTTCATCTCAACACATGAATGTGATGTACAGTAGATGACCTCACTGGTCAGAACTCCTTTACAAAGAAAATTATCAGAAGGAAAAAAAAAAGAAAAGGAAAGAGTCTTCATTTACCAAACAACTAAAATGACTTTTGTGAACTGAGATGTGGAAACACAATTATTTCATTACAATGGTAGAATAAATAGGCTAGAGATTTTATTTTGCAAGTCTCTGAGGCTTTGGATATTTTTCATTTTTGTTAAGCAGAGTGTCAAAAAACAACCATAATCATCACAGTACAATTAGCTCTGGAGAAAAAAAGTTTTCAATATATTGACCATAATAGCAAAACTGAGGGATCAAGGCAAAGTGCTTGAAAAGGCCAAGGAAACTACAAAAAATTGTGTTCACTTTGACAATCCATCAATTCTCTAATTACTACAATGATTAACTGAATCCAACTTTAAATCACTGTTTAATCTAGAATGCCATAACTCTGCAACTTAATATAATTTCTAATCACAGAGTAACTTTGCATTATATATATCAAGATATTCCATGCTCTGTGGAGTAAAAAAATTTAGGTCAGAACCCACAGGCTATAGTCTAGCTATGTTGCTGTGGGTTTAAACTCCTCTTCTTTTAGGAAAAAATTAAATGTTTCACACAAGCCAATGATCTTAACACACATGATTTCTTAAGAGCAAAGGCAGCTGACACTTAATAACCTGACTGGTGTGAAAATCATGTCACCAGATGAAGATCTTGGCAGTAGGAAAGCATGCAGAAAACACTGAAGTTTTGGCTTTGCTCAGTAATGCAAGCTGTTATGATGGATCAGTAGAAGTCTAACTGATGTCAGCTATGTCAGTCACCTACATATTCTAACATACACACACCTCCTTCCTTTCTGCAAGAGGTCTGCAATCAGCTAGTTGAACTGAACAGCTTTCACACTTGGCTCAGCACTGCCTCTCACTTATCTTTTCTCTTCTTTTCAGTGATCTCTAATCACCACTGTTCTTTCAGTTTGCTAGATAACTAATTAGGCTTAGAAGACTTAATTAAAAGTTTGGGGCAGTCGAACTAGAAGGCCCTACATGCCCTCATCTACTGGTCCAGAATACCTGCAAATTTTCATCTCATTTCCTTGGGAGTAACAGCTCTGGAGAAGAAACCTCACAGGAACAGCAGGGTTTTCCTGACATTCAATATTGAGGTCTGCCTTTAACAACTGCTGTTGCATGTTTCTCTCTCCCTACCATTAAGGGCATGGGCAGAACATGCCTCGTACCTGTGCAGATTCTCAGAGCACAACTGTACAGCACACAGTGTTAGGTTACAGAAGGCATTTTAAGAGGTCTTTATTTCAAGAGAAATTAAAACAGAAATATATTCTAAATCTATACATTCTAAATAATTCAGCAGCTGGAAATGAGAGCACACTACTCAGTGGGCAAAGGGTCAACTTATCCTTTTGTATAAGAAAAACAGAAGGGCTGGTTTTGGCTTGCAAAGAAATATCATAACAAATTCTAGGAAGAAACAAACTCAGTGGCCTCTTTTTCCCGTAGGAAAGTGGAATAAACACGAGGTCATTGGGACCTGACATGTTGGCTCAGATGTTTTGACACTCCTAACCAACCTTACCCTGTATTGCATGACAGGGCATCCCTATCTGACTGAGGAAAACACTAATACTCTCCAGCTAACCACTTGTCTGAGCAATGAAAGGAAACACAAGGACTGCTCAGATTAGGAATCCCCAAAGAGCAGACTCTTGCCACATCAGGCCACACCACAGCATCTTGCCAAGAAATGCCACTGTTCACTGGCTGTCAACATTTTTACAACTTGACTATTATAGCTGTGCTCTGCAGGTCAAAACCAACTCTTCCCACCTGAGTCTTTGCTACTTACTATAACTTATTCAAATACTTACTAAAAATTTGGAAGTGGCAGGCAAAGTATATTTAAAGAATCAAGCACACATCCCAAAAGGCTGTGACTGTTTATTTGCTCAGATTTATTTCATTTTCATTATCTGGAGCAAGTCAGTCATTGACAAATAGCAATTCTGGCATGATGAGAAATAAGTCAGTACAATGCAGGAACTACAGATTCATATTGAGTGTTATGTGTTATTACATATTAGAGCATTAGGGGGCTTTTTTTGCAAGAGCAAAAACTCACCCCCTGCTTGACTTGTGATAAAAGGTCCCATGTTTCTCAGAGACTCCATAAGAGAAAAAACCAAATGTTTTCTATCCCCTCTTTTCCCTTTGTCCGGCTAAGTATTCAGATATGCTGTCTGATTCAAACCTGTCAGTCACTTACATGCTGAACGCAGTGCTGGCCGGCAGCTCCCGAGGCCCCGTCACACGAGGCACAGAAGCTTCTCCTTGGCGCCGTTCAGACAAATGCTGCTGTACACTCTGGAAATAAGATCCAATTAAGCATACTGCTCTTCAGTTATTAAAACAAACCAGCTGCCCAATCTATCCATTCTAAGTAATTTAAAGGCACTTCATTATAGCACCGCATTTTATAAAGTAATAATATTATGAGGGCTTCTAGTCTAACTACTACGTTTGTCTTTTTTTGCCCCAATTAAATTTAGATATTCACTTATAAAGGAGATACAAGCACATCTGAAACTGAAATTGTCCCAGTTCTGAAATGATTTTTACAGCTCCTCTCCTCAGAACATATTTTAACACTTCAACAAATAAAATCTGCTCATGTGAAGCTAAAATGCAACACCAGAGTAGCACGAACATGTGCAAGGTCACTCTTCTTCTACGATTTGGTTGGAGCACTACAAGTTATTTGTCTAACGTGAAAATTGCAGAGATGTTAATGGGGAGATTCTTAACACTTTTAGGCTCCATAAAAGTTCATCTCCAGCTTTCCTAGTCTTTTGCAAAGAAAATGCAGTCAGGTCATTTTAGTGTATGCTCAATATTTTTAACTATAGATAATTTAGTCTTCAAAACAGACTTTAAAGCCAGTTTCCAATTCTAATATGTTTTAAAACCTCAAGTCATAAACACAGATTAAAAAATAAAGCAAGGAAGGTCTTAAGAATCAGTTGTTAAAAACCTATTAATTGATTAACAATGCTACTCATTTGGAGTAACTAACGAGAGAAAAATCAGCTACCAACTTAAACTGGGTCCCAGTTTCATTTGGTGTATTCTATTCACAACACTGAAGTTTACCAGCACTCCTACTAAAATAAATAGTATACACAATAATAGAAAGCATTTGAAATAAGAGTTTGCATCAAGATATGGAAATGCAAATAGTCCAAGTCACAAAAACCAAGTGGTTCTCAGCTTTTGGTCTTCAGTTTCAAGATGGAGGCTCCACATTTTAGGACTGCTACATACTGACAAGTTGGTGCAAGTACTTCAAGTCAAGGCAATAATAGCAAGTGAACTGACAGGTTGATATAAATACACACACACACACACACCTACCTTTTTTTCCCTGTACACATTAGAATTTAAATACTGGGGAAAGGGAGAGAGGAGCCATCCACAGAAAATTTGACTTCGGTGCATCAGAAAAGCCTTCAGCCACATTACATTTTGATGTGAACGCTTAAGATAACCACCTTGAGAAGCTTTGTCTACTTATAAATAGACCATCATAAAGGTATCTATTTACACAAACCAAAAACATGACCCAGTCTCAACTTTTTTTGCCCTCCTGCTTATGCAATACACATATTCTAGCTTGAAACAGAAAAATCAGACTGACAATCAATTTATTCTAAGCTTTTCCAATTATTTAGTCACTTGATGTCAAGTATGAACCATGTGAAGATGACACAAGAATTGTGCTGGAATGGAAATAGCTGCTGACAGGCTCCTACCTATGGGAAACAGGAAACCCAGCTCCAGTTTCAGGGTATTGTCATGAAACAGCAGCTCAACTCTCCAGAGGCTCTTTCAGGATTCCAGGAAAATACTGGAAGGCTCAAAATTTCTTTTCTCCAAGGTTTTATTAGATCAAATTCATTCAAATTCAAACACACCAATAAACAAGCAAGCCAGCAGAGTTAGCTACAAGCCCTCCAGGTACCACTTATTACAATGCTCCCAATATGTTCCATTTAAAGAACACATATCCTAGAAAAAGCATTTACATAGTTATCAACTGCAGAGACTTCTCACTTAAGGGACTGTTGTGACTAAGCGATGATAAAACCATCAACATGTTCATAGCTGTTCTGTAGCTACATACTCAACAAATAACTTGAAACTGATGTCCTTGAATTGAAGCATGTTAAGGGCTAGGCTTTGAAATCAGGATGTCCATGTGGCTCTTAGGTGCATAGCCTAAAAAATACCCAGCAAACCAATATCTGTGTGTCAGTTTGCTAAGTCAAGGCCTTTTTAGTATTCTTAGGGTTCCAGTAACAAGACAAAGGCAGTAGTAAAACCTCAACAAGCTCTGACCAGCTTCACTTCTATCTCCCCACTCCTAACAGCTATGACCCTAGAAAATTTACCACTACCTTGGAGCACAAATATGCTTTTAGCAGTTCACTTCAACTTCCTTGTCCACTCTTAACCGACTAAGATTCAGTCATCACTTCTAACTGCGACTAGAGTGAAATGAAACATGAAAAAGTAACTTGATAAAAGAGAAAGTGACGAAAATACTACACTAAAAAAAATACTGAGTCAAAGGGCTACCAGAAAGGATCCATAACTGTCTGGAGCAAGCACCAGTGCTCCCACCACAGGCAGCTGGTGACACGTTCCGCTGCAGCCACCACGGCCCCTCAGAGGCTGGCTCGGCTGGGCGCCCTGCCCAGGGCAGCAGGCAGCAGCACCAGGCCTGGGGTGCTGCCGAGGGGAGCGCGGAAACCGGCTCCCGCCGCCGCCAGGCACCCGCAACGCTCAGAACCAGCCTCCAACATGGCCCTGCGGCGCACTGGGATCTTCACGGCACGTTGAAGAGCCGCTTTTCTTGTCAGGAATGAACCTCAAATACAATGGGTCCAACTTGGGAAAACTCACTTAGTTACTCAGGTTTAAACCTCCCCAGCAAAAGCTAGCACTTAAAAAGCCAAAGAGCAGTAACTTCTCGGAAGAGAAGATGGCTGGAATCATAAGGGAGTATTTGTTCACCCAACAGTGTGATTTAACATGCATATATTTAATTCACTGAGTTTTTTACATAGTGTCATTTTCCTGATAAGAAAAAAAACCATATCTCTATTATCCTGGTTCTGGAGGACAAGGAGGCTCCTCCCTTTTGCCTCGGCAGCAGGGTCCTGTGCAGAGCCCTCCACCCCCATCAGTGTGGGAACTTACCCAAATGCCAAGAAAGCAGGGATGTTTCAAAGAAAATGCAGTATTAATATGCATAGAAGTAAACCACTGCAACAGACATTAAACAGAACTACTTTGTAATCAGTGGGACATTTTTCTAATAAATAAATGTTTACTGTCCTACAGATTACAAAGCATCTCCGCTTGCTTCTGAAATTTGCTGATGAAAATTGCTGATTTTTCATTCTGCACTTGTTCACTGTCTGGCACAACAGGGTTCTGAGCTCAGCTGGGGCCTCTGAGCACTATCATCATAACCATCTTAAAAAAATAACCAAAAAGTGACAAATACTCTCTCAGTATGAGCAAGTAAGGAATGCAAGCATATTCCTTTTCCCTGCTCCCTGGTGACCTCCTCATTCCGACTTTCTGAAGAGATACCGTGTTATAGAAGTATGTACTTATGGATTACGAAACAATAGCTATTTATACTTAAAAGGCTTTTATGCACGGTTCCCAAAATATTTCTAAAGATATTGCAATAATGATGAATTGCACTGAGAACTATAAAGCTGTTTTACATACGGGTTAAGGAAAACGGTCCAAGCATTAGCAGTGGGACACAGAGAATCATGAAACTGTTACTATTAGGAACACAAAATGCTTTTAACTGTATCATATTTTCATTAAAAATTCCGACTGATACATATTGTTCTGTCTACTGCTTTTGCAAGCTCTTTATTAATGAACTTCATTGATATAATGAATTAATAGGAGAAAAGGTAAATTATAGTTATTATATATCTGGCCTTAAATCATAAATCAAATAGCAACAAGCAGCCAGAAATGGCTTTTTAAATTATTTAATTAGGTAGAAGTGTAGAACAGCAATCCAAGCCTCTTTACCTTAATTAAACGAATGTTTATATTCTTCCTTATGCAAATATATGCCTGTGTAAATAAAATCCCTATAGTAAGTTTACTGAAGACACGTAATCAGGAATATACAGCCCTGTGTGCTACAGTTTTAATAAATATTGAGCAAAAAACAGAGCTAACTATATAAATCTCCAGGTCTCTACCATGCCTCAGCACGCTTCACTCGTATCAGTTCAACTATTGCCACAGGCCATCTGTTTGGAAGACACACTCAGAACAGCAGACTGCTACCCAAAAAGGGAACTGTTGACACCAGCTAATAAACAACTTTTTGCTTATAGTATTCAGAAGAGAAAACCATAAATGAGGAGGTCAAGCTGATCAAAAATATCTCTAGAAGTCCTTTCCAATCTCAAACATCCTGTGATTCTGTGTAAGATCCAGACACATGATGAATTGACCCCCAGTGCATGTTAGAACTGCATTAGAAAACGTGCACGTAGGCCTGAGAGATGAAATACAATTAGTGTTTTAAACCTCACATTCTCTTATTTCTGTTATGTTTTGCCACAACTACTATTATTTCTCACCAAATGAGGCACACGGAGAGCTAAAGACCAGGAAAGCTCCATGACAGGCCACATTACAAACCCTTAGTTTATACAGCTTCATTTTAACCTTAACATTCAACATCTAACACAGCTTCCTAGAGATAAGAGCATTCTGGGCTTTTGACCTGGGCAATTACTACAATCAATCCCCCAATAAACTAATCTTCTTAGTGGCAGCGATCTGATACCACAGAGCAGCTCACAGCGCTGCTTTTCAAGCTACAGCACAGCTTAAGCTGGCAGCTGCTTAGAGCTGGTAGCCCCTATTGCCAGGCACAGCCCTTGACCGGTGCTCTTGTGCATAGGATCAAGTGAAGCAGTTCCGTGTCTAGACTCTGTGGCCACAGCTAAACTAACCAATACACACCAGTACCCAACTGCTGCTTCTTCCAAGCGACTCTTCCACTTGCTGCTTTTTGAAGCCTTGATTCTATGACTGGTTGGTCATGCTTTTTATCTTCTTACAATTTGATGACTTTTAAGCAAAGCCCAAATCAAGTAAAGACAATGATTATCCACAAAGATCTTCTCAAGACTTGAATAATCCCCGTTGTGGACAGTCGTTCATTTTACATACTTGCTCTGAAGCAACACCAACTGTTATTACACCCTCACATATGTACACTGAAATGAGCTGTTTGAGTCAGAGCAGATAATGACATGAAGGAGAAACTTACTCTGGAAGAAAAGTCAAGCTCAAGAAAATGCTCTGTGCATCCCATCCCTGAAATAACTGAATTATGCAATATCACATATGGGGGTTTATTTTGCCATTTCAAGCATTTGTTATTTTGCACAGATTCATATTTCTCTTGTTCTATCTGAAATAGAGGATGAATAGTTTAGCTTTTCCTTTGGAAAAATACCTTTACATATGGATTTAGTCATTAGACAACCCCTGCAGGACAAGCTCTAAGAAAAGGTCTTGGGATGTGAGAAAAATCCCAGGCCCGCCTAGTACTCTTGCAAACACAATTTTACATCCACATTCAGAAAATGAATTGGGTAAAAAAACACCTGTACTCTGAACTAACACCATGAGAACCTAAAAACCAATGCCATGATCCAGTGCTTGGATTACAGCCCTGTAACCATTAGAAAATCCAGCAGAACTTTTACTAGCTTAGTGTGATAGCTGACATTTCAGTTATCAGTACTTCCTCTTATATGCCACATCCTTGCAATCATTTTTCTTCTGAATACCCACAATGACATGAACAGCAATGTATAGCACAACTTGTCTGTAAGACTTTCAGAACAAGGAGCCCAAGTCACTGGCCACTGGTTCTCCACACTGTAGCCACACAGTAGCAGGGCCCACAGCTCTCCCAAGCAGGGATGGCACTCCTGCCAACAGTGCCCATTGAGTGCCCAGGGCACACAGACAGCAGGAATGACAACTGCAACACCCATGAGTTCATTTGCTGCCTTTGGGAGCAGAACCTTCGATCCTTCACCCTAGACCTTAACATCCCAAGGACTGAGTATCTGGACTTGACTATTTGCCTCCAAACTTGCTTTGCCCAGAACTGTGTAGAGCAATGAAAGACATGGTTTCTTTTAGGAAATTTCGGAAATTTATTGTAAAGCCTGGAGCAGGAGAGCATAGGCATACCCATGCTTGAGCAACGCATAAAGTTTATACTTGAATTAAATAAATTAGGTAAAATATTTGGTACCTCTACATGGAGGTGTTTCTTTGTCTTGATGGCTACCATGTACTTTCCCACAGTGTATTAGTAAAGATTTACCCTCAATAACTTTGATTACTGTCTTACAAAATACGAATAGGTGCACATAAGTTAGACACTACAGGCATATAAATATAAGTTATAGCTAGTATTCAGTGAGGAAAACATGTAACAGACATCAAAAAATAAGATTAGAAAATGTTTGGATATGCTTTAAATATGTATTTCATATCTACCTTGAATAACTTAGTTCTACGTAATAGAAACATTGAAAGTCCTACAAAAAATAAAAGACTTGTTAGAATAGATTTTCTCCACTGCTCCCTAAACTGATGCTTAATATTATTAGGTCATAGATGAAATGTGTAATTGTTTTTCATTTTACTGCCAAACGGTTCTTGATCAAAAGCAATCTTCTGGTCCTAACATAATCACTTTAAAAAAATATAATCTTATTATTAGATGAAGATAGAATAGGAAAACAAACTTATTACAGCCCTATTTACTATTACTTCTACAGATTATATAATGTATAAATAAAGCTGTCAGTTCTGGATATTTGACAGGTTGCATAAAGAAAAGACAATTTTCCAGACTTTTCCAAATCCCAATATTGATCTTCAGCATGAAATTAATTAAAAGAGCCTTAAGACAGCAATCGCTTGAAGTGTGCAAGACGGTGAAAACATCAGGGCTGCTGAGATTTCCGCATGTTACCTACCTGACAGTCTATTGTTTTTAGTATCTCTGTTCTTACCAACTCTGATGTATAAATCTTAAGTTCACAAAACAAAATATTTAAGTCATAACCAAGAGTTACTAGACTGTTACCCAAAATTTAGATAGAAATACAGCTTCAAAGGCTTGAACAGAAATTCCTGATCACTGAATCACACTAATCAAATTATTAAAGCGAAGGTTTACATAATGATTCGCTCTGCCTCTTTTTTGCTTCATCTTGGACCTCAGAATACACCTTACCAAAGCCAACGTAACCTCTACCCAAACAGGCATATATGCAGCTATGACAGAAAAAAAATGTATAAAGTAGCCAGTCGTCAAAAACTTACCTGGAAACAGTTGACTTATTCACATAATTTCAATATAACTTTTGAAAAACTGCTCACTTTACATTTACGAACTCATTAATAAAGGAAACTACTGCTTATCAGATCCACCTAGACGTCTACCTTGCATTTCTCAGCCATCTGATTTCAACTCCCACACACTTCTGACTTTGCCACTTTGGAAGGGCCCTGCAATCACCATGGGCTCTGGCTGTCCGGACAGATTGTTCTCATAATGGCACAGTACAATTTAAAATGACTATTAGTTTCATATGCATTACATTATTATCCTGTGCAACCTGTTCTAGGTGTCCCTGTTGGAGCAGGGGGTTAGACTAGATGATCTCTAGAGAACGGTCAAGGTTGGAAGGGGCCTGTAGAGATCCTCTGTCCCTGCTCCAGCAGGGACAACCAGAGCACGGGACACAGCGTGGCATCCAGGCAAGTGTGGACAATCTGAGGCACGGTACCAACTCACCATTCACCCAACGGCATTGCAAGAATGCAGCTACCTTTACATTTCTGAGGTGAACTTAAGGGGGAAGGAGCAGCACGGGAGAACCACACTAAGTGCTAAGCTCTCAGCTCCCAAAAATGTAAGAGTTCAACTGGTTGTAATTCTGTAAAATTCTGCTTCCAAGAACTGAATCATAACAAAGTACATTGTTCCTTAATCTGATCATAAGGCATCTCAAACCACACTGTGATACTTATTCCATGTTTTTGATGCTCAGTTTCTCATTGCTGGTTTGCAGGGGCAGGAGGGACCTCATTGCAAAAGGTCTCCCCCTCAGTATGAACAGCAGCGAGACACCCACTTTTATTCTACTCAGAATGGAAATTAAATAAGGGAGACTTTTAAGTCCCTTTTATACATTCCTGCACAGAATTATTTCTCTTTCAAATTCCTTCCCTCATGGCCACATACATGTTTAGACTGCAACCAGCTGTCTGACATCATTCTTTCTGATTGCTTCTTGTCAGGCAACCATGAATGTCTAACTCCCACAGCTAAAAATAAT
Source organism: Nothoprocta pentlandii (assembly GCA_013398315.1). Lineage (NCBI taxonomy): Eukaryota > Metazoa > Chordata > Aves > Tinamiformes > Tinamidae > Nothoprocta > Nothoprocta pentlandii. The sequence goes on from VZSG01000003.1 coordinate 3,492,308, forward strand.
CTTGATATCATTTTCTTTGGTTTCCCAAATACCTGTACAAATGAATGGCACTCATGTATGGCAGAATTTAGCAGAGACACAGTAAGAGCCTCCCAGAAGGAAACAGAACTCCCCAGGGCTTGTTTATATAGGAATACTCAAGTGGAAAAGTCAAGACATGAATCCAAACTAGAACAGCAAAACTAGTAAAAAAACAAAGAAATGCTTTCATATCACATTGACAGTAGCTTAGGAAAAAGAATTATATACACAAAAACTAATAGCTCTCATACCAAAAAACAGTGTTTACACCCATGTGCATTTTATTTAGTTGGGGAGAGTACACCTGTTGATGGAGATGAAGATTTTTAATCACAGAAACAGGCTACAGAGAAGCTCCTGGAATCCCAAGTCCTCCATCTGGGATGAAGTAACCCCATCATGCAGCAGTACTTTGCAGACACGTCTGGCAACCTGTAATTTCAGATAGTTTCACCAACATGAAATCTCTTTTGCATCATCTTGATCTTTGTCAAACTTCCAACAGCTTTGGTGAGTTTCTCTCACCAAAAGGGGAATTACAAGTGGAAGTTTTTATCCATCATCACTCCTTATGAATACACCAGCCCTTACCATTTTAGTAGCATTTCCAATCCTGTATCTAATTGTTTTTAAGTACTTCAAGTCATCAACCCTCCACAAGTTCCCTTGAACTTAGTTTTGTCTATTTTATGTAATACTAATTACAAGGAAAGACATAACAATACATTCTGCAGTACCTAACATTTTTAAATTACTCCCATTTTGACTTGCTCAGAAACATGCCAGTGTTTTTATTTCATCATCATAATTTATTTCAAACATCTTTTACTGCATAAAGTTGCTTTTCATGTTTCTGAAGGAAAAACAGGATAAACAGGATATTGTTTTAGTATCTATTATTGATAGATAACTTCCTGGTTTTGCACTACTTTGCCTGAACTACAACATTTTGAGTTCTTTACAATTACTCTGAAGAATTTATTCAGCAGTTTTTCCCCTTTCATTTTCTACGTAATGTGCACAACAGACTAATAGTTCGACAGAAGTACTATTCTGGGGATAGAAGCTTCTATACAGTATCACATTCATAGATTCCCATTCAATCTATATAGCAGCAGAAAAATATTTGTGTTCAGTACAGCTCACATGCGGTGTTACCTTAGCCCTGACTTTTTGCTCCTCATATTGAGTTTCTATTATCATCACAGGGTATCTTTCAAGCCAGCCCACATGAGCTCATCAGGAGAGGTTGGAAGCATCTGTTTGTCAGTGCCTCCCCAAGCCCAGGCTCGAGCTACCAAGGGAGCTGCAGCCCCTGAAGGAATTTTCCCACTGCTCACCTGTGGTCTCAACTTTGGAGGTGAGGCTAGAACCACTTCTCCCCATGCACAATGCCCAGCTGATGACACAGCCTTTGTTGCAAGAGGGGAGGAAGAGCTGAGGGCACTGCTTACCCTCACAGACCACAGCTCAAAAGGTATCTTCTAACTATGAAAAATCACCAAGATTAGTGACGCACAAAGAACAGATGAGCAGCTACGTTACAGTGGGAAGAGGACAGAATTTGCCCAGATCTATTTCCAAGATAGTCAGAAGAACAAATAATACTTTTCAACGTTAAGACAAGGAAACGTGGAAGTTTCCAAGGCAGGATAACAACTACAGGCACAAGGTAAAAATCTTTCCTACGTCTATCAAGGTAATAATTACATTGGGCCACATTCCCTGTGAAATAACTATCCCAGAAGTAGCTTGCAAACAGCACTATTTCAGCTCTTCAACTTGCTGCATTGCTTCAATAAACTCAGAAGCTTCCCACTATTGGTGTATAAACTCAGTATTTTAGTTAAGTAAAACCAGCTGTAATTTGCTATTCATCTCAGTTCAAGTGCTGCAGCAAAACAGGCAATTTTGGGAAACCTCTCATACCGGTGTCTAGCCTCCTTAAGCCGAGACTAAGACTAGGAAGACTAATGAAGTGACCATGCACAACACCTTCCCCTGGGTATTGCATTGCCCAATTCCCAAGCTAGTAAAGCTGCAATTTTTTTTTTTGACATTTGCCAAAGCAGAAACTAATAGTTTTGTTGCACATTCAAATCAGTGACAGCTACCAGAACCTCTTCAGTAAGAAAACTAGTCAACATATTTCAAAACACAGTGTTTAAAGACAACTGATTCTTGCCATTTAGATACTTAAAAAAAACCTTTATAATGGCTAGATTAAAACTTAGGTAAAGTAAATAAATAACCACATCACTATTTGAACAGAGCAACTTTAATTTTTTGATAAGCCTACTAAGGCCTAATATATGTCCCATTTATATTAAGCTCTATTATGCACCCTACACTTGACTCTGTGATAGCTTCCGTGTTTATTTGTTGTTTGTCACTGGAATTGAGGGAGCTGGGGGCCTGAGCCAACTCTGAGCTTTTCTGAGCTCCTTCCGTGCAAGGGAGACATTCCAGTGAGGTCAATTTAGCTCCTTTTGGAGCAAGAGGCTGCCTGAATTGTCATAAATGGCTCAAGAAACAACCACCTTCACCTAACCATGGGAAGGAAGCAAGACAGCTTGTGTGCTCGTTACTCGGGCACAACTGTGTTGACAAGATGCAAGGAAGCACCAAGTCTCCATTTATCACTACAGTACATAACATTTGCTCAGAAGACACTTTTCATCTTTCGGACGCTATGAAGTCTCCTGTGTAGAACAAAAATGCCCTGAAGCCCTCAGACTTCTGCAGTGACTCATTCATGTCCTACAGCTTTGTTGCCTGTGATTGCAGAAGCAACTGGTGATCATTACTGCAGACCAAGGTTTCTGTTACTTATTTTTACAAAGAATTAGCCTCTTCTATTGTAAGAAAACAGAAGAGCAAAAGCTAACTAATTCTATGAGAGATTCTCTATACTCGATATTAGCACTTCGTGTGCTAAGGTATTTAAGAGAAGGTACAAAATGATCCTACATCATGCTGGTTTGTTCTTGTTCAAGATAGAGATGCTTACAAAGAATCACACTACTGATGCCTCTTCTACAGCACTCCATGCTGTACACCAGTATTTTAGCATCTTTTAATTTAACACCAGCAATGAGCAAATTCTTAAGAAAACAGAATATGCAGTGAAACTTGGTTCTTCTTGTATTTAGTTTCATACAACTTTAGATCCTGTTTCTACTCAAGACTAGAAATACTGTTTTATGGTACATGGCAGCACTTGAACCAACAAAGCAGAACCACTAGCACAAGAGTCCTCCCCACAGTAGGTCCCTTCCTAGCACGAGGACAGCAAGACTGACTGAGATCAAGTCATTTGGACACCTGTGTGCCCAAGTGGTGGGTCACAACGCTGCCCACATCACTGAAATCAGATGAACTGTGAAGCTGTCACAGGAAGCTATCACAGACCTCACACTGGCTCTGCTCACTGCTCAAGATAACAGTCTAAACCTACCCGCTGTGAACATATCCTTGGGAATGCTTAGAAACCATCACCAACTACAAATAGTTCAATTTATCATTGCACAAGGCATGGTAAAGTCATTGAAAAACGCAAAGATTGAGGTAATCACTAAAAGGAGTAAACTGTACATTCATCATGGTCTATTCTTCTTATACATACCAGAATTATTTGTAGAGCTCTAGTGTTGTGACTCAAATTCAGATTCATGACGATTAAAAAAAGCCTTTATTACTGAACCTTAGAATTAAAAGAAAAAAAATGTGCACATCCTTCACAACAGGAAACTGAAATAAGCATTTCTTAGAATTAGAAGCTTTGTGTTAGAATTTTAGAAATAAAACACTAGAGAACACTACAGAAAATACTACTTTTCCCAAGTAAACTCCAAATTTTCTAAGTTTCTTTTAAAAACATATTGAAACAGTAGCTTTTCCTCCAGAAGGAGGATTTCACCAGGACTGATACAATTTTAGAGCTTGTTTGCACAGAACTGCCAAGTGGTTTCATCTAACTGCCAAACACTCAAATAATTTAACACCAGATTTTGAAATAAATACAAAGGCAACAATCCGAAGTCAATAGAAAAGCAACCTGATTATTAATCACATAAGGTGAATGAGATTATTCTTACCCAAGGTATTTGTTTCGGAAGGCTACCATCAAATTTCTTTCCACTTTCACTGCATGCCATTTCAGCTCAGGGTTAAATTACTGTAGGTGAGCAATTTCCTTGATATATCTACACAAAGAACTAATTTTATAAGCAAAAGTTTCAGAAACAGAGAGAACAACTTAAATTATTCTATCTAGATCTTACACAGGAAGATTTCAGTGCATGGTTCGCAGACCAATTTGTAACTACAGTTGAGACAAATAAAGATAATTAAAATTTAGACAACTACAGATAACTCAGAAGCCCACGTTCATATTTATGGCCATCCCTTTTCAACTATTGCTCACAGGCAACACTAAGCCACAATACAAGTGTGCCAATGCTAGAAACAACTGCTCGAAATGATCATTTCAAGCTGTGTATCCAGCCAGCCTCAAGAGATCCACTGCTACAACAGAAGGGTGACCCTTCCCTTTTTTTTTTTTTTAAACTTTTGTCTTTGGCACTTGAAATTATTAGCATTGTCCTGACAACTGCAGAGCAGTTTTCTATGGCATTTCTTTAACTCAACTGCTTCAGTTCTTATGATCTGCTTAATGGTGAAGCCCATTATTACATCTAGATCCTAAGGCATCCATGGGAGTGCTACCTTTGCAAGATGTAGAGCACATACTGTGATTCTTGAGCCCTATACACTTTTGCAGCCACAGCTGAAAGGAGAAAGAGGGCAGAAAGAGAAGACAAGTCATACTTGAGAAAAATTACATGTCAATGATTTAGACCAGTGACTTTTTAAAGTTTTCTTAGGCACCAACGCAAATCGGCAGTGATGTTCATTAGCTTCTCAAGATTATACAGCTCATAGCCTGAAAGCATTAAGACTTAAGGCATCTACAGTTCAAACCTAAAAGGGTTCCCACCGACTTCAACGTGAACTGGATTAAGACCGTACTTTTCAACATGCTCTCGCGTCTACTTTCATCTCATTTTCAAAGCTGAAATGCCAGCCAAGCACAAGATGATCAGTACTCTATTGCACAACCAAAAGGAAAAAAGTGCCCCTTCAGGTTTCTGAAATCTCCCACTCAGAAAATACAGCTCTTAGTGTCAAGCTCTTGGATTGCAGTATTTTCTTCCCTAGGAAAGATGAAAGCCTTAGTGCTTGACCAGCATCAAAACAAAGTGTAAAGAGAACGCGAAAACTGGCAGCTCTAAGACCCTAAATTGCTGTTAAGTGCTTCTCCCTTTTCCAAGATTCTCCTGATGTTTTTTAATGTGTTCTAAACTCAAAAAGGATGTTCTCACTTTTACTTTGTTTATTAATAAGTCTACATTCACAAGAGGAATACAAGATAGAAATTAAAGACGTCAGCAACAATAAAAAAGGGGGAAAATATCTGAAACTGCATCCCTTTGAAACTCACTATCAAGAGTGTCAATTCATCTTTAATAAGTTTTAACTTGATCAAACATTGATAAGATTTCATGGTCCATCTTATAGAGACAGTAAATGAGAGCAACAATGGGCTGGATAACAGAAAAAAGGTCTTTCCTGACACCTAAGCGAGGAAGGTAACTTATACATGAGAACAATGAATTATTCAACTGGTGGTCCCTTGGTATTTAAATACCTCCACCTAGCATAATTCCCAAGCATAATTTCTGTATAGCACAATACTGCATCCACAGGTATCCAGTGCTAAAGCACTTCAGTTACACACTGCTGTCCTTGAAGGCTCTGCATCTGCATTTTAACCCTGTAAAAACAAAACCCTAGTGTTCTAGGCTCTGTACCACACTAATACCAAGATGAACCAGTTCAGACTCCTAAGGCTAATAAAATGGTTAGCAATTTCTTGATTGAAAAGCTTACCTTTGGAAAACACATTCAGTACATGAACATACTCCTATTTCTTGTGAAGAATCCTTCACGTGCAATTCAGAAGCATTTAATACTGTTGACAGACCTTTTCCAGGATCTTTAGATGTGGCACAGCAAGGTGTATGGGCCATGGCTCAGTAACAGCCAAAGCAGAGTCCCTGCCGTCGGCCTGAAACCGGTCTAGTTGTGTTTAGGCCACTGCGCAGAAGCACAAGAGTGTCAGCAGCCATAGGAAGCAAAAGCAAAAACAAGTCCAAGATGTGCAAAACAGCTCACTGCGATTCCATTAATCCCAATGAGGCACGGAGAAGCCTACTTTCCTTTGTGAGGCACACACTCTCCAGCAGTTTCCCCTCACGTGGTGCTGTTGTGTGACAGCAAAGACATCCATGAGGAAAAAAATGCTAATCAAGTCTTGCTTCAGAAATACCATCCTTGGAAGAAATATGCATGACAAGAGGGCAAGGACAAAACTTTACAGGAAAATTTGGAGCCTAACTTAATCCCCACAGAAACAGTGCATGGAAGGATCTCATGGAAGAATCTCATGATATACAAGAAAAGAAATAGGAACTAAGTTAGTTTTAATGAGTGTTCAGAAAGAGGAAAAATATCAACTTTCCACATAAAATTAAGAATGAGACTTTTAAAAATCTGACTTAAATTCTATTTTAAAAATGTACTAGAAGGTAGTGAAATCAGGTCTATAGTTGCAGACCAGATGCTGAAACAAGCCTCTTGTAACCTTGATTTGAAAGTTAGTGATACTGTGAAGTGCACTTAAAATGTGAAGAGATGCTCCACAGACCACTCGTGCCTCTGCCCTCCCACGGCAGGACCCAAAGCTGCACAGAATCAGCTTGCAGCACTGTAACTCCTAAGCAGGACAGTCCATACGTGACCTGTCTCCTCTACAGGGCCTATTTCAAAAGCCAGAGCAACTCTGTGGTGACACAACACTGGCAGGAACTCATCTCCAGCAAATCCCTTGCGAGGCCACAAGTGAACAACAACATTGGAAATGTCACACGAGAAGTACAATAACTTTACATTTTGTGAGGTTTGGGTAAGAATAGGGGGGATTGCCACAGACACCCTAAGCAACGCACAGTGCCCGAGCAGGCCACTAACTGAGCCCCTTCAGCGGACCCAGCTAACACACCACAGGCCCCCAGCTCTACTTCACCTGCCTCCAGGTTCCCATGCTTCTCGTTAGGCAGACAGCTGGAATTACAGCCCTGGGAGAAGTGATTGATCACCTGAGTTCCCACAGCCATTTCAATTAAATTTATTCCATTTCCAAATATGTTTATTAGGAATTATTGGTTTGTCACTGGACTCGAGGGGAAAGGTATGTGAACACCTCAGACCTCTGGAAGGACAACATTTTAATCAGGTAACCTTTCCCTCAGTCCTCTCCACGCTTTCTGGAAGCGGACACCCTAGCTCAAATTTTATTCTTTGCATACAGAGGCAGTTTATTGATTGAGCAATGTTTCTTAGTTTGCAAACCACTTACTCAAAGTCACAAAACATTGCAACCTCAACCCCTTAGCTCTCAGAATAAATCATTACATCAGTGCCTCAGAAAGTTTTGTCCTATTTGTGCACATGATGAAAAAGCATCTGAACATCAGGCTGGAGAGCTAACACCTTTTCAAAGAGTTATCAAAATTCTCAGGGGGATGATGCCCAAGTGCAGCAGGTGGAGAGGTTTTGAGAATACACTTCAGACTGCAGGATTCAGGTTTTCTGAGCAACACTAGTTTGAGGTCTATTCACCAAATCCACCACAAGGAAGGCAGGAAAAAACCCCCACACCCACAAGCCACACAGTCACTCCACAGTTCGGCACCACTTAATGCTAGATCATGGTAATACCCCAGACCATGGCAATTCCCAACTATCACAACATAACTGGTATTACAGCCCCTTATTAAAGAACATCTGAACACAGCCAGCGTTACCATCTCTCATTCACAAAAATTAATACATAAAACAGCAATAGTTCTCCAGAGTCACTTTTGCAAGCAGTCCAACCCGAGGGACCTTCAGTGGTAAGGTGGTAACATACTCAACATGCAAGAGCCCCTGAAGCCATCATCCTAAAACAACTGATGCCAGTGGATGAGGTAAATCAATTCAGCTGACCACAGATCTCATTTAAAGCAGAATCCCCTCCTTGCCAGAGTGATGAAGTGACTGCAAGGCCTGTAGGCATTGACAAACTGGACTATAATTAAAAACACCCAAAAACCAGTGACATGTTTCTTATGTAGAACTTAAAGGAAATGCTGAAGCCTTAGGTCATCCCACAGTGAACGTTCAGGTCAGCACTAGCACTGTCACATGCTCATTTTCTCATATTTTAATATGTGTTTCTGGAATCTTCCCATCTGTTTTACCCAAATGAAAGGCAAAACATGGCAAAAATTCTCAGATGAAAAAGTCAGTCCTCAGCATAACAGGAGTTCCTTTGTCAAGCCTTACTCCTTCCCTGTCTGTGGAAACAAGTCACCCCCCACCCCGAACATATCAAAGAGGCTACTGGCTCTCACAATAATCTGATCTCTCAAACGCCAGATTTTGCTCACTGCTATTTCAAAAGGAAAACCACGCAACAGTAACTCTCCTTAAACAAAACTTGTTAGAATTGGATCATGCTGTGAATACATGAAGTCTTCATGTCCCCTAACCCACCCCTCCTCTTATCTAAAATCCCCATATAGTACTCAAATGCTGTAAATATATTTTCTGCAGATATATTTTAAACAGATGTGCCTCATTTCAAGTGCCTCTCCCCATTATTTTGAACTGAGCAGCACAATGTCTTTAGCAGCTACTGTAGCATACTATAAAAACCTAAATCCTCTATGAAAGCCACTTCTTCAGTGCCTCAATGGATGTGCTCAACTGCACTGATATTTGGGTAGGACCAAACATTCATCTAGGCCAGGAACTGGGGCAGCAGCTGGATCCAGGTACACAGACACACACACCAGCAAATTTGCTTCCCTCCCTGAATCTTACAAGCTTTGAATATGCTTACACACAACCAAACAGCATATGGACCTCAACACATATTTGCTTCTGCCATATAACATTTCTTCTACCTCAGCACTGATGACCCTACTTATACCTGGCGAAGAACAATCTAGAAATTAAACTATATTCAGTCAGAGTGTTTTCTACATTGTGCAAAACAAAGCCTCTTGTTTCACATCTAACCAAGATTATTTCTACTATATTACTATTAAAAAACTAAGTGGGTATCATCTGCGCACTTCTTGGGTCTCATGATTTCACAGGCTTTCACGAAAGTCATCTAGATTACCTTTAGCATATCTTGGTTTTAGGTTGACTTTGATCAGTAAGTGTCCCTGCCAATTTTCTCACCGTGTATCACAGTGGATCCTGGGCACTTGTGTTAACGTTTGTTGCTTCTTACATTTTTTGGAGTTCCCACCCAACAGTTCTACAAGAATTCCTTCCTCCTGTATTTTCTGTCATTTTTTCAAGCTGTATTTTCTGGTTGCAACTAAATGCTACAGATACTGTAGTGCTGTGGCAGCAACACACAGCATCCCATCTATCTCTGCGTTAAGAAAGGATTTATTTAATGCCATTCCCAACTTGAGCAGGTTAAAAGGTTGAATATTTCAACAAACTTTTCATATTTACTCATCTGAAGGGATTACTAAGAAAAATTTCTTCCTTGCTTTTCTGCCTAGCACTGACCTCGTTTCCATGTAGTTGCATTACTGTGCAGGAAAAGTCCTACCCTTTTCCCCATGACTACAGGGGGGAGTTAGGAACATCCCCGCACCTCAGCCAGATCACGTCAGAACCCCGTCTCTAACTGCTTTGGCCCCTTGCTTCAACTCCAGTGAGTGTTTGCTGCCCTCCCCACACCAACATGTCATCGTGTATCCCCTCTTCTCGTTTCTCATATCCCATGTTCTTCCCATGTCCCAAACATTTTTAGATGAATATTAATGAAAGAGGCATTTATTGATGTTTAAAGAAGTTATTCACACGAGGCATAGATTTTTGCTTCACAGAATGCATCAACTGCAAATGTATAACATGACGAAGTGGATAGATATGAGTTCTGTTGCTGATGCTTTTAAATACAGTTAACTGACTGGCCAGACAATGCTACCATCCACATTATTCCCCTTCAGCATTGCAATGCTACTACCCCATTGCAATGAAAACGTAACTTTCTGTTAGAAGAACACTCTGAGGGGTGCCCCTAATTATCACTGTAAAAACAAAAGTAGAAATACCATACTCAGAATATATTGCACAGTATGCTTGACACCTAGGAATATCATTTATATTTTAAATAAACTTGAGTTTACAGCAGCACATCAAACATTTTCACCGCACACTGAAGGTGGATCTTTAAAGCCAAACGACAGAGAACAGGACAAGACACAAGGGTTTGAGCTATTACCTAGCCAATGAATCTGCCCATTGATAGCATGAACTCTTGTTCATTGCTAGGATTATGTCAGTTATATATTCATCTATTTTCCTGTCATGCTAGCAGCTAACAACTTGTTTGAACTGATTAAGATTTGTAATCAAATTGCTCTTCAACATTCCCGACCCTCTAGTGGGCAGTCTGTATCCTAAAGCCAGCTTGGTACGTTACTCTTTTTACCTAAGTCGTAATGTTAAATTATTAACTGAAACAAATCCTGGGTCATAGATCTCAACCAACATCTTAGACTGAATTTCAGACCAGTAAAAGCAAAAGTTTTCAGCCAATTTCACTATCCACCCCATTTACATGACTGTAACAGAGAAATAGATGTAAACAAAAGTAGCAGGCATACGTCAGGAAGAACTTTAAGACCAAAACCTTTCTTTAGTGCCAATTCTTATACTTAGGTCAACTTGAAAAACTTTAAGTATTTAAGCTGCAACAGTTCTATTTAGTCCCAGATTTGTGTTTGACTCTTCTTTATACATAACTAGGACACTTTCTTAACTTTGCAAGCAACCTTACAAAGGTGAGCAAATCCTCCTTTATTTCTTATTATTTTTTCAAAGCCATTCTATTTGCTTAAGTCAGTTATTGTACAGAAATATGTAATAAAATAGAAATACATCAATCATTTTGAACCATTTGCTTTCCTGGAAAGGAAATATTCTGGAATAACTGCTAAAAAAAAACAAAAACAAACACACAAACAAACCCCACAGCTAGTTTGCAAGAACAGCAGCAGCATTAGAGCTCCTAGCAATGGAGATTTTCCTAGAGTTAATTTGGACTTTACCGTTTCATTAGGACCGCATACCACTATTTCTGTTTAGTGTCAATTTGCTTAAGCATTCACTAGAGGATTGTGAAGTCCAAAAACATGCAAGAGATTTACCAAGTGGCTCAAAAGTAATTTGAATACTAGAAAAATGGAGATGATCCGTAAATGGGAAGCACTTACTTTGCTAAAAATATGATTTTTGTATTAAAAATCATTATGTTTGATATGAAAATAATATATATATTCACTGGTAAAACATCTGCTTTCAATTAGCTTAACAACTCTTTAGCATGAGTCTTCTCCTTCATTAAAACCTAACCACATAATCAGATTTTTATTTCATGGAGAGTCTGCACCATATCTAAACGGATTAGATGTTGCTTTCCTTCACCGCCCCAGTTCACATGGGGAACAGACCCCATAATGCCACCAGTCAATTACTCTGGGGATTTATAACCCTGAGTATCAAGGACTTCAGCTGAAAAAGAATGGGAGGAAAATGGGAGTAGTCAGTAAGGTGGCCACATTTTCCTCGTTCCTTCAGTTTTTCATTAAACTCATTCATTTTCAGGAGAAAATGAAATATATTACATTAGCAAATATGCTTTCCTTCACCCACTTAAAATGCTGAGCTCCAGCGAGATGTTGTACACAAAGGTGATTTGGCCATTCAGGGTGATAGCAAAGGGTGATTCAGGAGGATACTCACACCAGAACTATGAAACTGGGCTTGGCAGCCCTGTTCTCCTCAATGGAGTAACATATATGTATTTAACAGAGATATGAGGTGTAAATTACTTCAGCAGAGAGGGGAGGGAGCAGTGGAGGGGCTTTCACACCTCATTTCCCAGCACATCCCCCCAGCAGGGATGATCTCTCCAGCAGCACGCTCAGCTGACGTGAGTACCAGAAAATATGAGAGATGTCCAAAACAGCAGGGTTTTCTTCTGTCTTGGCCATAGTTAAGAGCACAAACTTGTTTCCCATATGCAGAGATTTCCGTGTTTGCTTTGAATGTACATAGAAATGCTGCCACCTCACCATCTGCTATTTCATCAAGGAAGATACAGCTGTTAACCTATTCCTCCTGTTTTAGTTTGCAACCTTTTCTCATGATTTTAACATTAGCTAAACTTATTTAATATAAGCTTATTACTACACCTTCTTCCTAGGAAGAGTGAGCCACACCCTTTCCTTGGAAAAACAAGCCAGGAAAGAAACAGCAGAGCCCAGCACTGGCCGCACAGGAGCGGCCACAAGGCCGAGGCCCAAGCCCAACCCTCAGCATGCATCCTCCTCAAGCAGGGCCCGCAGTTACTGGCCTCACCTGCACGGGCATTTTCTACAGCTCAGAAACACTCCTACACCACCAAACTGAGGGCAACTCTTTGTGGAAGCCTTGCAGTTTACTGCACATGGAAGTCATTTGACACTCCTATTTGTATGGTAACCTGCAGAGTTTATTAACAGAAACAAAACACGCTGTCAGCCCTAAGAAGGGTATTCTGACTGTCGAGACTCTGGATTAAAACATCAGGCAGTGTTCAATGCTTGGCTGTTAATGAGAGCAGGTTTTATTTAATTATTAGTCATGCCTGCTCAGTCATGAGGCCTCACCAGAGGCAGCTGCAATATAACCAGCTACTGCATTTTTTCCTAACATAACAGTTCCCTATCTAAATGCAGATTTACAGGTGGTTTCCTGCTCACAAGGCAGTAGGGCAATCCTGAAACTGTAAATATTTTATCCGTTTTGTTCATTTCTGGCTTCTTTAGGTCTGAAATAGCATCTGAAATGCAACATGGGGCTGAGAAGCACAAGGTGTTACCTGTGTGGCCTGCATGCACGGAGGAGCACGTTGCAGGGAGTCCTTCCTTCAGAAGCTTTTCCTCTTCTTGATCCTTTAAACAGCAGTTAATTCCCTGCAGTCCTCTCCAGCCTCAGCCCCACACTCTGCAGTTCTGGTCAGTTGGGGTCTGTCTCCTCCTTTTACCCCCTTGCTGCTCTTGGAGTAGCTGACACTGCTGCTGCTCCGCAGCATAACCAGCAACTTTTAATTATCCAGATTCTCCCCAGCTTTTCATTATTTCTGGAACACCAAAATTAGCATAGGTCACTACTGAAACAAAACTAACACACACAATTCCTCAATCATTTGGGGTCTCCCTCAATAGGGAAAGCTAAAAATTGTCTTGGATGAAGTTTCCTCTCAGGACTTTCAACCATGAAGAAAACTAAAATAAACCACATTTTGCCTATTTCAGAAGACAAATCTAAACACTTTTACTACTCGAGCATGGGCCTAGTCATCTAAAATATTAAAGAAAACCCAGATAAGGAGTCAGAGAACTATAATTCATGTTTCTCTCATATGTAACCAGAACATAATTCTCTAGTGAACCAATTCTCTTTGCACTGGCTTTGAGGACAAGTCACCCCCAAGCTGAACCGGAGCTGTCTGGCAAAAGTTTCCAAACAAACAAAAGGATAATTTCAGGGAAAGAAGCATCATTTCTATGAAAGTTTTATCAGCCACAGCATGGAACTACGCTCTACCTTTAATACATGCATGCACAACAGATACTTAAAAATAAATTTTGCATTATTTCACCTTCCTGCAGGCTCATCAAGAAAAAAAGTCTATCCCTCCTGGACATAATACTCCGTCTCGTACTTATCTACCCACCCCTAAGCTGACAAAGGTGAGAACACAGCCATTTTGCCTTTGAACAGCTGGCACACGGGGTAGACTTCTGACAAAAAATTCTCTGGTAAGCATGTAAAATTATTCCCTAAGGAAGTGAATCAGTCCTCCACCATGGTATCAGGTTGATTTTTTCCCGTTTAACTACACAGTTTTTCAGTACTCTAGTCCCTTTCTCTAAAGCAAATATTTGTCTAGTACATAACTTTGATTAATGAAAGACCAAAATACAATTTTTTTTTAAATAGCTTGATATAGATTATTATTATTATTATTCAGGAGGATCATAACCAGGAAAATAAACATATCTTAAACACCAGTGGCAGCAGCTATCAAAGCTGGCTTGTTACACAGTGTTACCATCATTTAGAAAGGTGCACTCTAATTAGGGCAAATGAGATAGCAAGGGCACAGTGACACTTAACTTAATGACCTCTAACAAAACTATTTAAAACTTCTCTGAAGTTTAACCTAATGGTAATAGATTAAAGCAGCATTAAAGTAATAATAATATGAAAAACTTCACTGGCATACAGAATAGCCTTCCTGATCTTTTTCTTCTAATTTTGGTGTTTGTGTATTAACAATCTTCTTTATCATTATTGTACCTACCATATACAGGGATTAGTTGGTGTCTGGTGGTATCCTAAAGCCAAATGACACCCGTGCTCTCCAGCCCGAGCAACCTGCCGTGTTTTACCAGACTGATACCAGCACCCGGCAGGCAGGAGGCAGACAGCAATTCTGACCAGAATTTTCAGTTCTGTCAAGTGGAATCCTATCAACACGGTGTTACAGAGCAAGCTCCATTCAGAGGCAGATCAAAGGACAGAAGGCAGGGCAGTCATTCACATTCACAAGGCATGCCAGGTTGTTTTGTAATTTTCAAATACCTCTTTGAAAAACAAAGAATGAAAAGCCTCTTTAAATTCATTTCCTAGCATAACTGCATTTTACTTTATTCCACAACGCAACCTCAGAAGCATCACAGCATATTTTGAATTCCCCAGCAAAACAAGTTTTTAAAAAGAGACAATTTTACTTCAGACTGAAAGTTTCAGGTTACATTAGAGATCAGTAAGAAAACTCAATGCACTGTTTTCTGTTTCCACCTGCAGAGCAAGAGTGAATGTCTAATATACGTTTCTTACAAAAAAATCATTTGATTATAGCTCCAGAAGCACAGTTATTTCAGATTTCGCACAATAAAAAGACAAGTCAGAAGAAAACAAGCTGGATATTCGAAAATTTGCACATTAGGCTGTATTTTCATACTATTATGGAGTAAAGAACAAGTCTGGATTATTACCGATTACTAGATCAATATTGAGAAGTAATTTTTCCAAGGGAGAACCATTCAATTCCTCCTTGCTAGAATGAGTTATCTCAAAACAAAACAGCTGCTGTAAATAACAGTAAAAGCACATGCAGGAGGTTTGACTCACACGCCTAAAAGCCCCCTCTTCCCAAGGAAGGGCCCTATCCCAACCTTTCAGCCAAATCCTGTCCTTTCACCCATAGTTGCAGAGGGATTTGTAGCACAGCAACAGGCCAACAGGATGCAGAAAGATCAAGGGTGTCAAGGGGCTGCAAGGAAAGACAACCTTGCACTCAAGTGGCCACAGCTGCACAAGGGAGAGCAAAAGGCCCGTCCCACACACCAGGTTAAGTGCCCACCCATGGCCTGGTGTCTCCAGGGCCACCAGCTCCAACCCTGCTCTCCACAAAGAGGAAGCAATGGCCTGTTTAGGTGTCAGCACGCCCATTTCCTATAGGGGATCTGACCCTGTTACATTAATTCTGGACCTCTTCTGTATTCCTCATGCACTTCAGGGTGTTCATTACTGTTTGTACTTAAAATTTCTCAGGCTCCTGCAGCAAGCCCTTGAGACAGATCAATTTGCCTCCTCATTCAAGTGATTTTTGACTTGTACCAGATTCCTATAAAATAAGTTTCCTATAAAATTCCTATAATGATTCCCATAAAATCACATTTATATTGTATGCATTTGTTATTTGTTGTTATGCACATACTATGCACACAATTAAAACAGAGTCCTGAAAGCGGTTACTGATTTCCCTGACTTGTACGAGCTGTGTCAGCTTAGCTATTTTAGCTACCCTTTGATAAATATTTTAATTTCAGAAATGTCTCTGTAAAGGTCAAGTAGGATTACACACATCCTTCAGCACACGGCTGGGCAGAGTTCAGGATCACACACTTTGATATACTCCAACTTTTAGTAACACCTAACAAGTTATAAAATTTATCAGGTTTCCCTCCTTGGGATTTCAAGGTGAGTACATGATACCTCTGAACACTTCGGTATGACGACATTTTAGTCACTATGTTTCATGTTAAGAATTTGTTTCAAGCCTGAGACTTTTGCAAACCATTAGGCTGATGTTCAGGTTAAGAATCACTCATAACAATCACCTCAACAAGTCACAAAAGTAGAGAAGAGAATACTTAGGAACTAGTAATGGAAAAAAGTAAACTGCTAAACAACTGGAATCTACAGCCCATATAACATGTACAGGGTGCTGATTTTTTTCCCCCAGTAGATCTTTCTCCCAAATGTTCTTTGAGTAAAGACATCAAAAACTAGCAACTTTTGGAAAGCTGGAGAAAAATCAACAAGACAGGAGTGTTACAATAATAGAGTGCATCAATGACACACTGGTGTCATTTGACACATCACAAGGCTGAAACATCGTCATGGGATCACTTGCAGGGCACAGCTGGAATGAATTCAGAGCTTTTTGGAAATATTTTGATTTAACCTAATTGGTATTAGATGAAGCACACAACAAGGGATTATACAAAGGGATTATACGAGGTGCTCACAAGGAGTGAGCAGCCCAAGGTTTTGCAGTGAGCACATAGACCACAGCTGTTGGGCCGGCTCGCCACGTCTGCCTTGAAATCCCACCAAGTAAATTTAAGGCAGAACAACTGTGAAGTTAAGCACTGACTTCACCATCCATTCCATTCCACTGCACTTGGCACCTCAGCATCCCACAGCAGCAGGCAGCAAGGGCTCTTGATAACCGCTACAACTCAGGAAGCATTAATGACAACACACCCGAATTTGCACTCCCTTTTCTAACACCATAGTTCATCTATTCACACTCGAAAAGTCTCACTTGGAAATATTCCAGGGATTTGTCATCCTATTTCCCTGAGCTAGTACAAATCAGCATTCCTTGTTACTTCTAAAAGGTATCACAACCCAGAACATTTTAAAGTTGTATACTGTGTATTTCCCATTCCATAATTTCATCACTTATTTTGTCTTATGCTTCATCCTGCTAAACAAGTTAGTTCTGCTCCCCTACTGTGTAAAAACAATAAAAAGTTTTTTTTTCCTAAGTACTAGTCCTGTGAGATTTCTACGTTGTGTCTGAGCAGCTGACAGCTGCTTACACCCAATGAGGTGCCATCAACACAACTCACCTTCTTAGTAGGATTCCGCAGGAATCTTTAGGCTGTTTCCTTAGTTGGTCACCAGTAAAAACAGAAATGAAGCGTTTGAGAAGAGATGCACATCGAGAATAGCAACCAAAAAGGTAAACAAGCAGTCAATGCTTACTAGCTTTCATATAGGATGCAGACTTTTACCTCAATGCTGTTTTACACTGACATTCTAATTGACTTCATTAGTCTTGAAAATTGTCGCTGCAAGTCAGACAGGCTGACTGCCTGGCTCCTGCAGTCAGAAAATAGCATTAGAAAATGTTAATTGCTAAATGAAATTTCAAGCTAAGATGTCCTATATGGAAATACATTGCACTTCAAACAGATACAGAGAGCTTCAGAAGAGGCAAATAAAACGGGAATTTTAGAACACAAATTCAAATTGCTAAGGCGGGCAACAAGGTACTCTGTAAAGCTTGATATATATCCATAAGAAAGCTGCAGTTCATCTGAAAAAGCCAGGAAACTCCAAAGCTTCTAATATTACATTAATTCAAACATATAAGACATCCTTGATGGTCTGTTAAACTGTTCATTTTGCAACTGTTATTTACTATTTCCTCACTGATGTTCTTTACAAGCACTACGCAGTTTCCAAGAGAAATCAAAGAACTCACCTGAAGACACATCTTGTTGAATACTAAAAACATGAAGACTCCAAAGCTTCCTTTAATATACAAGGGCATTCTTAGAGCATTTGCTAATAAACCCCATCAGACCTTCCCTACAGGGCAACTCATTTATAGGGAATAATGAAGAAGGAAGGGATTACAAGATCTAAACTCAGTAAAGAAGTTCTGATGATATGTCTTCCTTAAGAATTTATCAAACTGGCAAAACAAACGAATATCTAAAACTTAAGTGATCCATTTTGTCTCTAGATGTCTTTTCCTCATTAAAACATCAGTGCAAATTGGAAAATGCTCATAAAAGACATTTTTCCTACACTGTGGTCCCTCCAAAATGGTCTTTCACCTACTTATTCCCTTCATGTGTTAAACTGGTAACACAATAAGGCTTCTGTAACCTCATACAGTATCAGAAGCATGACCAGCTCAGAAAGAACCATCTCCACATCCAATCTGGAATGAATAAACTCTGAGAAGCCACCTTAAACTCGCTTAGCAGTCTGCAAGTCACCTTGCTGCTTTAGTTACAGATGATATAGCAACAGACCGTCCCCTAACCTCTATTTGGCTACTACAGATGGAGAAGTTCACAGGCCTGAAAACTTGAGTCACGAATGTTAGAGACTCTGCTCCACAATCCAGATGTAAAGGCCACAACCGTCTTGGCCAGAAACCAAAATCTCAAGAATGGCACTGAGCAGGACATTATCAGGATTGAAATTTAGGTAGTGACAAGAAGAATTAGGGAAACACTGTGTTCCTTAATCTTCAGACCCTTCTGCTATGAAGGAACAAGCAGCTACCAAATACATTCCTGTCCAATGAACAGCAGTCATCTTTACACATTCCTGTCTACCCATTGGGCGACCCTCCTCTGAGCAGCAACTCTAGCACAGGGACACAGTGCCACTAGATAAGATAGATTCACGAAGGCAGAGACATGAGAAGTCACCTGTTATCACCAGTGAGGGTGGTATCACACCAGGAACCCAACTCAGAACTAGGTCAGCTAAGGTGTGGGACCTCATTCCATGACATGCCATGGGAGAGAAGGGAAACTTCAGTAGCTGCCATGAAACCCCCTACAAACACTGTTGGGGACAGGGTTGTCACCATGCTCCATCACTCTTTCTGCCATGCATCCAATCCAGCTACTTCCAAGACAGGCAAAGAACAGAGTCTGGTTTTAGAGGTTCCCTTGCAGACAGAACATCTGCAGTAATAGCTGAGGATGAGTTAGACACACAGAGCCAGTGACCTACTAGCTAAAGCCATCAACAAGCAGCACACTTTTATAATGCTCTCTATTTAAAATACCAGAAGAAAACGTCATTTATTTACTACAAACACAATAATCCAGCAGGATGCATTTTCCCCCTTCTACATGCCCCATGTGCTTCATAATAGGTAACAATTGCAGAATACTGCCGTGTTTTTCTGGTAAAGTTAATGTAAATAACATTTAAGTATTAATACATGACAGGCCATCCTGCAGCTGCCCAGACAGCTACTAGAGACAAAGGATATTTTTGCTTTGCCAAGAGCCATTCAAAAAGGGGAGGGAGGGCAACCCAACCACTGTGCTGTGCAAAGGGGCCGTCC
The DNA here is from genome assembly GCA_013398315.1 of Nothoprocta pentlandii. Taxonomy (NCBI): domain Eukaryota; kingdom Metazoa; phylum Chordata; class Aves; order Tinamiformes; family Tinamidae; genus Nothoprocta; species Nothoprocta pentlandii. Next base: position 3,511,977 of record VZSG01000003.1, read on the forward strand.
TCGCTTCCCCAGCTAGCCCCACCACAGCACTGGCAGCTGTACTTACAACAGCTCCACTTACTTAAACCAAAGCCTGCAGCACTGCCTAGTCCATAGCTCTGCAAAGCCTGTCTCTCTTCCCGACTATTGCAGAAAGCAGATGACTGCAGAAGAGTAAAAGGACAAGGCAAAGAATATAATAATCTCTCTCTCATTCTCATGTTTGTGTTCACAGACACTGAGCCAGAAATAGTCTGGTTAATAGCTCTCATTTCCTTGGCCTCCTCTGTCTCCTTCTGAACCCACGTATTCATATCCACAATATCCAGGGGAAAGGAACTTTACCGTCTGCACACATTTTGGAGCCCACCGATTCTGAATTTTATGCAGCTTTGGATGAAGTGGGATAAACACATGAAATCATTAAGCGCTACTGTGCTTAATCATAAGTGCAATACATAATATTCATCAGCTCTGAAAACTAACTACAAAACGGGTCACATGTTATTTTACAAATACAAAAGAACCTCAAACCTAACTAAAAATTACTTCATAAAAGGGTTACCACTGCTCTTAACAGGTTGCAAGGGATTTGTGCTGAGGTATGGACAACAACAGAAAAGGCTTCTGGAGCCTTTTCCTAATTGACACAGCACACCCGAGTGCGAGTACCACACAGCCTAAGTGACCTTACGGTTTTGTACAACTCAGAAAAAAGATCCCAGGCAGCTGAAATGCTTTGTAAAAATTGCTTTAAGAAACATAGCGTAAAAAGAAGAAACCTGTCACAGAATGACAGCAAGATTAGTAAAAATTTTAGAGCCTGCTAAGTCAGGAGAACTTAGTTTTCAACTACACCTGAAAACAACCATGTGCTAATTATCAAACTAGTAACTGGGACATGTTCAAGATGGATAATGACCACAAGCTATCCTGAAGGATGAGTCCACAACATGTCCTTGTTTCACTTGCTGAAGGGCACCGGGTGCCCTGCCAGGACACACCGACTAACAGCCACTGCCAAGAGGGAAGAGACCAAGGGCTGAGATCAAGGGGAAAGGAGTCTGAGACTCAAAACAAGTAACAACTGCCAAAGCCCTAGTTATACTGAGTGTCATCAATCCAATATTAGATATGGTAATAAAGTTGGATAAAACTGTTATTTTACTTACAGCAAAGTGTTACCCGAGTGCAGCAAACCTGAGCGTGTTCTGTGGAACAGAGCAGTGTTACCTCGAGGAGGCTGTGGAGTCTTTCCACAAAAGGTGAGCTCTGAACAACTGTCTTAGCACTTGGTAATAGAAACAAACTTCCCTTTGAAGCAGGCAAGAGGATGAGGTCCCGCTCCTGGTTTACTCTCCTTTTGGTCGTCATCCTCCATAGGCCTACTGCTTTATTAAGTCTGATGTCTGAAGCTTCAATTTGCTTTGCAAACCGCTACTTCTGACAACACCTCAAGGCTTGTCAGGCCCTGGAACAGGGTGTTAAGTGACATGAGAAGGTCTATTAAATCCATGCGTCTGGAAATACAGTAACTAAATGAAGCTTATTTTATATAAGAACACGTACATATAAGAACACAAGTATTGAGTAATAGAATGAAACAAGTGCATTCAACTTGAACATGAGGAGAAAAAAAGCTTCATTTTGTAAAGTAGGTAAACACTTGGAACTGCAGTTTGCATTGCATTTTTAAATGTTTTTCTAAGATTGAGAATGAACCCGAACAAGTAAAACCATGGGAAAAGCCATGAAGAGCACAAGTGGACTGGTAGATATCACAGCTCCATCAGCAACCACCAAATCACAATGTTTTCAGGGATTGTTGCCTTCACTTCAGTTTCTGTTTATTGGTTTAGCCCATCCACAAAGCATAAATACTCCAAGGAAACTACTCTTCTATATCACAGATCCTGTCTACCCTCAAAAATCGCTCCTCTTTAGCTGACGCACCCTTTCATATGCACAGTAGATCAGTAAGTTCTCTGCAGACAGCTCTGATCTGTGAAGATACCATATCTAGATTTTTTTGACACTTGCTATCCTGATCTCCTTCAGTTAACTAGCTGTGGATTTCCAATTTTCAGCACAGATATTGCTCAGGTCCATGGCTATCAGTTGGATGCTATGTGCTGTCTCAGTTTTAAATGAGAGTGTATTAAATGGTGGTGTAACACTGCTAGTGATTGCAGGCACAGTTTTCTAGTAAAAATCTGTACAGCTAGTTAAGAGCTTCTTGAAAATCCAGGATTTTGAAATGCTTGACTGAAATAGAAATTGGGGCCTGAATTTAAGGCAGCACCTAAGAAGATTTGGCAAACACTAATTCTCCTTAGGCTGAAGGCAGATATTGACACCTGGCCAATTTGGTCCCTGGTTTCTGCATTACTCACATGTCTGCTCCTTCTCATGGTTCATTGCTAGCAAGGATGCTAGCAAGGACTTGACAGCTGCCATTGGCCAATTTGGTCCCTGGTTACTGCATTACTCACATGTCTGCTCCTTCTCATGGTTCATTGCTAGCAAGGATGCTAGCAAGGACTTGACAGCTGCCATTAGCCACAACTCTTCATGGCACATCTGAAGTTTAGACACACGCAACCCACTGCAGCTGTATGGACACACACTCCACTGGGTAGAAAAACAACTCCACAATGGAAATACCTCCCAAGTTTCAGAAGATTTAGAATTTGTGCCAACCCTTTCATTTTGCCACTGATCTTTGCAGTCAGACCGCTGCACCACTGTACAGAGGAAGATGCCACCAAAAACTGTTGCCCTTCAGTGACCAAAGATCTGCCATTGAATTCTCAGCCAGTAATCTGTCAATGAGATAACGAGATCCTTAATCTCTTAAGTATATAACATGAAGATAGCAGGTAAGTTTAAATGTTCCCCTCAGCATCCCAAAGGGACATGGTAATATGCTGTGTGACCACTGAGATGACAGGAAATACAACTTTAAGCATATGAAGTAGCACTGAAGCATATGGTAGAAAAAAATAATCTCTTAATAGTTATATATAGCAATCAGTAAAAGAATCTTATTTTACAAGTGTTAGAGTCAAATCCACTTTTTTTAAACTAAACACTGACTAAATAGCAAAATAAACATACAAAACCTTGGTTCAGACCAACCTATAACAGCAAGACCAAAGGAAATGCAGACAGCTGAGTGACATTTTCAAGGAGGAAGCTGAATGTGTATTTTTTTTCCCAAAAAAACACTTGTGGTTAGTAGTAGGATAACACTACTACAACATTTCTCCTAGGACATCTTTCTATATGAGAATGTTACGTTAATAGTAAAGTTACAATTCACTTAGAACACTGAAGAATCCAGCTCATCTGTTCCAAGAGTCTTCCCAGCTTAGTAATTTCTTGGCTAGGTTAAAACTGGAGTCTTGGCCTAACTGCTGTGTCATCAAAATGACACAATTGCAACAGAAAAGGACAGAAGAGAAAGAAGAGGAAAGCAAGTCATCTATACACTTCCATACTAAAAAATAATAAAAAAGAACAAAAATAGTCTTCTAGACTTTGAGGCCTTTGACAGCATCTCCAGCTATCAGTGTTACTTTTAAGCTCATCTTACAATGACTTTTCCCATAAAGACTAAATTCTAATGGTACCACGGGATCAAAACAGCTGTGGAGAAGCCAACAGCCACAGAAGCCCTGCCCTACCTTTCAGCAGCCCTGCCCTGCCCCAGGACAGCCTATTAATGCTAATTGTGAGCTGCAACAGCTGAAGTATTGCAATTTTGTTTTGTACAAGGGTAGACTTTTCACCTCCCACCTCTCATTTTGAATTGACTTCTCATTAAAGCATTGCAAAGAGGCCTAACAGCTGATGTTTTGAGACCTGCTATTTTGGAAGATGCACAATTGCACTGAGGTGTATCTAACAAAACACTAAGAAACTGATGCAGAAGCTTTCCAGCAACTAGCCTTCATTTATACCTTGAAAGCATTTTAAAATAAATCAAAAATACAAGCTAATGCTACAATCTCAACTGCAGTTGAAAACCTTGTCTGTAGAGCTGAACTACAAAACCACCTTAATATTCTTGTCCCTTAAGCTGAGGATAATCAGTGGAGAGCACAAGGCCCATTCACCAATTCCTCCTCCTCTGCCAGTGGTGGAAGTGGCAGCAATCCTCATGTGGCCCTGCAGCAACAACTGCAGCAGCCCGGGGCCAGGAAGAACAAACTGCCAAAAACACAAGGTTTCCTTTCGGTCCAGCAACGTAACCCACACTGAGCACTAAGAGCAAAGTGGAACCAAATTTCTTTTCCATGGATTCGCTAATCCTCAAGTTATAAGGGTGAATTACAGCCTGTTTGACTGATCTGCTCAATTTTCATATTTCGTTTTACTCCTTCATTTCTCAGGATAGAGAACTGTGCTCTGCACTTTACTCATACATGCAGCATAACGCCAACAACCACCTGAAGCCTCAGCTCCTTTGAGAAAGTACTATCTCTTGGCACATATAGTTATGCAACCTAACACACTGTCCTCCTCACACTCCCCCCAGACTATCACAGTGCAAGTAACCAAGCCGTCCAGGGCACCCAGAAACCCCTCACCAGCCATGTCCATTTCTGCCAGCACCCCACGACACCCAACTCTTCTCTGCATGACCGTTACCGCAAACGGCATTTGCTCTCCACACAGGAGCACACAGGCCCTGCTTTGCTGTAGGTGCTTGCAGAGGTTTCAGCCTGTTGGCCCACGGGTAGCACAGAGCTCACCCCGTGTCAGCAGCCTGTGCACCTCCTGCCAGGGCACCAGCTTCCCTGCGCTCAAGCACAAACACCATGGGGAGCCCCCAGCACCAAGCAAGGCTCCATCTCCGTCTGGCCTCCCCCTCTCCATCCCTCTCAAGCAAGCACCAAGTCTGACACCACCATGCTTTGTCTTTAGTGTCTAAGGCAACCCAAGGACAAAGAAGATTTTACAGAAGATACCAGTTCAGCTCAGGAATTAATCAAAGCACCTGACTTTGCTTGATTCAGTAGTCTTGACAACACATATTCAAATTGTGATTCATTTCACTAAGTGTGTGCAGCTCTAAGCAATTACTCCTATTAACTCTACATTTTGTATTGATTCGACAGTTTTTACTCCTTCTCCTTTGCCAAGAGACCTTGGCAGCTGTGATAAGGAGGCAGCACAACAGCTTCAGGTTTCTGTGGCCCTGGCTGCTGCAAGCACCACTTTATGGCTCTCCCATCCCAATGACAGTGACAGTATGGCTAGGGCAGGGAACAAAACTCCTTCCCTGCTCCCAGGGGATAAGGGCTGCAGATTAATGGAGCAGGCAGAGGCCAAGCACAATGTGGGCTCATGCTGTATTTGCCCTTGCAAGCGTTTAGCACTGGTTTGGGAGCAGAGCACAGCTGTCAACTTCCTTCCAAAATAAACAGGAAGCAGGCAAGCTAAACCTCCATCCTCCACTCCTAGTAGCTTCCCCAAGTCAGCTGAAAACTCTTGAATGGTGAATGAAGGAAAGGCAAATCCTTCCACACAGAACACACATTAGCCCTGCACAGAGGTGGATGTCCCTACCAGACACTGCCTGTGAAACAGTGTTTGCTCACAGAGCCATTTGCTAAAACTTCAGTGCTGTCCATCCTGTGCTACATAATATCAACTTCACTTTTGAAATGAGCTGTGCAAATTCACAGGCTTCTCACCTTCTCTTCAGGTACCCATAAAACTCTTCTTCAACATGACTGTAGTTGTAATTGCAATTAAAGTGATCAGCACTTACACCACTAAGCTCTTCTCAACCCCGTTTTACTGAGGCAGTATTTGCAAGAGTGGCTAGATTCTCTACCTGTTTTTGGAAGTCTTAGCAGCATGTGCCACGTGCAGGTGCTTGCTCAAGTGTGTGAATGGTGACTGCTATTCACTGAACCCTGCAGACAGCATCTCTGCTGCAGAGAAATCTCCTAGTACTACAGCACATGGAGAGCTATCATGTTCAGCGCAAATGGGATACATCATCCAGGGCAAGAGGCCTCAGAGACACTGAGAAGACACACAGATCACTGCAGCGGGACATGGCAGAGAAAGAAGATGTGGTCAGTAGTTCAGCGCTAGTCTGGCTGGAGTTCCAGCTCTGGCACTTGCTCCAGGAGGCTCCTTTGCTGCTTTATGCTCACTGGCTGCATAAGAATACGCTAAGTGCGAAGATTATTTCCTGAAGGAGAGAAGCTGCAACCCTCCCCTCTATATGGGGAACACAGGATCAACTCTCACTGTACTGAGTTTACTGCTTGACTGCTAGGACAAGGTTCAATAATGGGGAGATTGGGCTATGTAGAATCCAAGAGCTTCTGATACTGGAGGTAACTTAGTACTGCAAGAGAAGAGGGAGTGCACTGAGCCATTTCAGATGCCCTTGCAAATGGAAGGGAGCAAAAGAATAGAATATAAAGCCAGAAAAAAAAATATTGCCTACTGCAAACGATAGCCTAAAATTTCATCTCTGGTGTGCTTTGCAGTTTAGGAATTGCCTATTATTTACTCCAGCTGTCCTGAGCTGCAGGCTGGCATGCAGTTCAGAACACACCTCTTGGGGAGGGCGAGGGAAGCGCCTGGGCAGCAGCCGGGGACAGGAGGGCTTCTCCGCCCAGCGCCCGCCCGGGCTGGGCAGCTCCTCTGCACAGAGAGAGGCCTCCAGAGGAGGTCTTGCTGCTCCAGCCACATCCCTGTCCTGCGGTTCAGGAATAACCGCCTGGCTGAATTCACCAAAACCACAAGTTCTTCAAAACACTGGGCGTGAGCTTCAGAACCCGCCGCCAATTAACAATCAAACTGTTTTCAATAGAACAATAGATTTTCAAGATAGAAATGCACTGGATTCCAAGTTGCACAGGCCACTTGCCTTTTTTGGTTTTTAACGCTAACACTTAACACTTTCAGAATTAGTAACAACATATGGAGCAAGAAGAACTTGTACTACTATATTCCAATTTTTTTTCCTTTTGAGTACAGGCTTAAGTGAAGCAACAAATACATCCCTTCGTAAAAGAGAAGTCTCTGGAAAAATGGCGAGTAAGCCAAAAAAATTAAGACCGTATTATGCAAAACTGCATATAAATGTAAAACAACAAATGGTGATGCTAATGTTCATGTTCTGGCTTGAATCATCTTCAAACTTGGCTACTGAAAACCACAGTGCCCTGAAACAACAAATCAGAAGTTTCAGACTATGTAGCTTGCCAAATTTTTACATCATACATAAAGGGTTATTTTATATGTATATATGCATATATATTTTCTATATATACACCTATGTATATACATGTGTATGTGTGCATGCATGTAAAATCCCTTTTCAGATATCAGAATTTATGTCGCATAGAGGGAACTCCAATATCTTTGTTTCTTACTCGCAGTCATATACCAAGTGTATATCCAACTGAAAAGTAAAAAAGGGAAGCATTTAAATCTGACACCTAGGTGAAAAGAAAACAAGAAAAACACAGAAAATTCTGATATTGTCAGAATTGACATCACATGAATACAAGGCAACTATTAGATGAACTGACCTGGAGTACCCCTGCTCAAAGGCTGGATTTGCATTTCTTCTAGCAGAAAACATATATAATAATGGCATTTAATTTTAATATACTTTGAACAAAACATCACCACCACCCTACAGATACAGAACCCAAACATTACAGTCTTGTGAACCAACCAGGAATTCCTGTGGAGAAGCTGCTCAATTTGACCAGCAGAACATGAATCCAGCGAGCGCAACCAAATCCCCTGGCTCAGAACTGCCACTGAGCAGGTGGGTGCCCACGGGACCGTGGAGACCGCACAGAGACTCCCTGGGTGCAAACATGAGTGACACCCTCATTGACACCAAGGGAAGGTCTAGCCCTGAAAGCACCAGGCATTTCAGCCAGGCTTCCCTAGCATCTCCTGCCAAGAACACCAAAAACAACCTGCAAGGCCCAGTCCTTTCACCCTCCAAGTCTATTAAAAGCGCTTTCTTAACACATCCCGCATGACCTAGAAAAGAATCAAAAACAAACAAGCCACATGCACACAAACACACACACACCCCTTGGTCACCACTCCGTTTCTTATTTAAGAGATCCTGCCTTAACTTTGATTTGGGCCTTGGGATCTTCTCTGGAATGAAAATAAGGGCAAAGAAAGGCGGGGCTTGTCTGGTATTTACAGAAGATGTTTTATAGAAAATTCTGGAAAGAGTAGGACTTGATACAGCACATCAGGACTGTCCCCTTCACTATAACTGCTTTCTTTGTTTTACAAACAATGCATTAAACAGCAGATGTGAGCAACTTGTGAGGCAGAAATAAGCCCCTTATAACACAGAATAATTTCATGTTTCTTTTGGGACTCATTTAAAAGGGTAAATGATGCTTTGGAAAAATAAAAGACATTCTTGTGTCTTTTCTTAGAAAGCTTGACGCTAATTCTAAACTGATTTACCCAAATAATTACATAGCCTTTTATGTGGTTCAAATCTCAGCTTGAGGCCTTTGGACAAAATATCTTACACAAAATCAGACCTCAGAGGAACTGAAGTTTTCCATTTCCTGTGCTCAAGAAAACTAACAATATACTTCACTAAAGGTTTTTGTTTGTTTTGTTCTCCAATATCAGTGTTATATTGATAGCTTCATGTAAAACCATTAACTGTTCACTATGTTCACTTAATTGCCAAGAATGAAACCCATAGCACTGTTCTTTACAAAGGGGAGCTGGCTTTTTGGTCATTATTTGGGAGATTACTACATTGGTAGGCCAGCTGACCAGAAAATTATCCAACTAGTACATACATAAAGCCCCAGGAGATTAAATGAGGCAAAGTGTGTTCTACAAAACAAGGTGCTGCACTGGCTGCAAAGGGGGGTTATATGAGATACACAGGTAGGGAACACGGCAGGTAGAGAAGGCCTAAAACTGGGTACATCCAGAGTCAGTAAACACAAAGCATCAGATATAAACACCCACCCACCCTCAGGTCCCTGTCGCTGCAGGTATGCCAGAAAGCCACAGTTCTTTGGGGAAGATGCACCAGAATTTACTCAGCTGCCTGTTGCTTTCTAACACTATCTTTGTAGCAGAAATAACATCAAATCAAGTCAGACTCCATCAAACTTAGAAATGAGACAACACACAGGTTTATCTTCCTCAGAAATATTCTTCTAGAAGTTTTTCTAGAAGAAGCAGAAAACTGCTTCTTAGACTAGGAGTAATGCAAGGAATCTTTAAGTCCTGTATTAAAAATAAACTGTGAGAGATCATAATTTCACCCTCATCCCCAGGAAAAGAAAACAACCCCATGTCAAACAGTACAAAACATGGCAACCCTTGAATTAAACACAGAAGCTGCAAAGGCAAATTCAAGGCCCAGCATCCATGCATGTGCACTGCGGGGAACCTAAACATGCACCAAGCAAGTTCCAAGATCTCAAGTCAGTGCCTCACCACAGCCCACAAACTCATCTGGCAGTTGCTGCCACACCAAGTATCCCTTATATAAAGATGCAGTAACTAGAAGATGGGTAAAATGTGTTAGAGAGTCTCGTACAAAAGGAATGGTTTCTATGTTCATATAAAAAACAGAACTACAAGCTTCCCTTTAAACCTGAAAACAAAATTCTGATGTTATCAGTGTTGTTTTTACCACCAGCCATGATAACATATGCAGTCGCTACCCTCCAGGCCTTTCTTTCCTTCTTATCTTCTCATTGTAGTTGATAACAAACGCAGTGGATAATTGGACTCTGATTTTGTGTAAACTCGTTAAGATATAGCCAGGGGCTGAGCCAGCCACGGTGCTTTTAACTCCTTGCACTGTTTTAAACCATGAAACGCTCCTCCTAAACTAGGAATGGAAAAAAAATAGGTCATATTGGGAGAAAATAAGTAAAGCCTTTCAAATGCTGAAAAGCAATGCCACTAAACAACCAGAATTTCAAGCAAGAAAATCATCCAAGAATGGCTCTTCTCTCCTCTTACTGAGATTTCATGTATCATTTTACATCTATCCTATGAATACTAATTACGATATTTGAACCTCCCCCCTGCTATAAAATGTGAGATCTCATGTTATTTTTAAGCTAGGAAAATGGGATGGATTTTTGGAAAGTTCCAGGCAGAAGAATCTTAACTCCAAAAATGCTTCAAGGAAACCAGTTTCTCAGTAAGTCTTAATTTGTGAAGCAAGGAGTTGAGCCTGCATCTTCCCTAGTGCAGCTACTGAGTTCTTGAGGAGGAGGAAACAATTTCTCCCTCCTGGAGAGCAACCCGTTACACTCACCTCAAACTCCGAGATGCAAAATGGAAGATGGAGAAAAACCCTAACCTGAAAATTATGGCATAATTACAGACTGACAGACCTTGCAGGTACAAGCATTACACCAGGAGCCTTACTCATCACGCCAGTGATTAAATCAAGCCAGAAATGAAGCAAGAAATTTCAGAGACATGATCAGATGCAATTTATTTCATCACAGAAAGCCACTGAACGCTCTTGGCTTATAAACAAGACTAGACTGCTAGAACCTGCAGCACCCAGGTTAATAGGATCTTGAACTTCTGTTTCTCCCACGCACTAGCTTTCTGTAGAAGCCCTCCAAAATATTCCAACTTCAATTTAAGAAGCTTATTTGATTTTACTAATAAAAAATATTCTCCTAGAATAGTGGAAGACTCTGATTTCACCTAGCAAGTTCGTTTCCAACAAGGAAAAGTTACAGCTTTTAACTTCAGTCCAGCAAGTTCCTGTTACACCTTAAATTTGCTCTAAAAACCTTTTGCATTTAGAGGGTCAAACGAAAAGCTCAATTTTGCACTTGTTTTCTAAGTACATCTACAAAGACAGGCTATAAAGATAGTAATCAGACTCCTCCATCTCAGTTCTAGAACCATGCAGCCTTCTCAAACTGGCAAAATACTGAAGCAGTTTTCAAAACTAGTACTGGACTGGAAGGCATCGCTAACGAGCTTTAGTTTCGTCCAGTATGTAAGGAAAGGAGTGCATGATCAAGTATCAACTAAAAACTTCCCGTGTTCTTTTGGATTTGTTATAAAGTGAGTCTTAAACTTTCCTAACAAATGCCTGTGCTATCTATCTCTAATTGCTCTCCGAACTCAAACATATTCATAATCTCAAAATAGTTAACATAAAAACTTCCTTTTGGATCGATGCTGCAAGAATTACAGTTGATTCATCATTGTTCTGCCCCTCTACAATGTATTTTGTCAATTTGGTCTATAAAAGAGTGAAGCATTTGTTCCTATTTTGAGATAGGCTTCAGCAGCATTGTGCAAAATCTTTCAACAAGTTAAAAACCTTCCACCCGTTTTTAGAGGGGTAGAAAAAAAGGAAAGAGACTGTGTGGGAAGATGTGGAAATAGTGGGAGTTCAGAGAACGCTCTTTATGTAACTCAGCAGGGAAGAAGCATTTCAGGAGGCAGGGAGAAGCCAGGGTGAGGAGCAAGTCTGCAGTATGAGTAGGTTCAGTAGCTCCCTGGGCTTTGAGCTGCGTGTCCTCCCTCTCCTGAACAAAGCTGTCACTTCTTCAGACTCCAAGCCAAAGGACACAAGAGATCTTAAAAACCCTAAGCCAACACTTAAACTTCAGACTGGTCAAACACTCTAAGTACTAAGTATCCTGGATATCTTAATCTTCAAGAAGATGGGATGCTTCTCCATTTGGTCTGGTAGCGCTAAGATCATTTCAGCTGATTAGACATTCATTATTACCTCCAGAAAAATCTGGAAATTTGAAGAAAATTTGAATACTACTTTTAGAGTCTGAGCTGCCTTCATAACATCATAGCAGAGTTAAAACACTTAACAAATTCTCCTTAACCATAAAGGGAAGATTCAAACTTGAGCGTTTGCTTTCACCACTAGTTCAGCATTCATGTGACCCCTATCTCATTCTGTTAGCAAGGCAGTTTCTTATTAACCATCTTCAATTAGTGCAAGAAAAACAGGCAGAAAACACTAAAACATAAACAAGTTCCTAACCATCAGTCTGCCACTGCAGCAGTTGGACTTGCAACCAAGCTGGTCTCTCTTTAGAAGTTTTTGGATACAGAGTCAAAATTCTTCTGTTTAAAGCTCACTTTCTGCTATCTCACCCCCTGGCTCATCAACTTCTACTAAGAGAACTTCTGAAACATGAAATCATCTCCATCACTAAGATAAGGTAATCCAAAGGTAGCGTGGCTTTGGATCCAGCAGAACAGTTGGAGAAGATGGGTTTAGGGAAAGCGAGGGGAACAGAAGCCCCTCCAGACTGGTAAAGGGGCCAAAGATGCCCCGAACCATGCAGGCAGGTTCAACAGTTCTAAACATCACACACCACGTACACCACAAGGCCTGGACACAAGTGAATCAGGACTCGGGACACTTTACAAGTGAGATAATTAAACACACATCACTAGTATCCAGAATCAAACTAATAAGCATTCTTAAATTAATTTTCAAAGGAACACAAACCATCAGAAACACTTCTATTGGAAGAGAGTCAAGAACTGCAGTTTCATCCTTAGGCACAATTGCCCATCACCTCCTCCCAGTGTGGGCTCCCATAAAGCAAAGTGGAAAAGAACAAGATCCCTATTAGGAACAAGGGACAAGATCACTGTTCTGTTCTTTCCATCATAGGAGGTGCTGATAAACTCACTTGACGCTATACTAATTTTTCCAATATATATTGCTTAGCACTGAGCACACATTCCCGTTTTTCTGCTTTATGTGCTGGAACACTGCATCGATTGCTTTATATTTCGCTATTAGAGAGAAGTTAGCAAAGTTTGCTGTAGTCGAGGAAGTGATTTGCCAAGAATATCTGAAACCTAACTGAACACCATTAGACAGGATTTGTCCATCCTACCTAAATGGGCTACATGCATCTCAACTTGCCAGATTTATGATCATTACATTCATGGCACTCCAGAAACTTATATGCTCTCTTTTTGCATTCAAGTTTTTTTTATCCCTGTATTTAGATTGCCTAAGTTCCAGAGACAGTAATGTCATAATGGCAAAAATATAATAAACAGAAAAAGTCTCCTTTAACCACCTAAAAGATCAATTCTACACTGATTTGATTTCCAAAGGAGTGTTTTTCTCCTATTCTTGTTTTTCTCATCATTCCAACAGTGCATTTCCTCAGACCACAGAGCTCTATTTCCAACTGGATTTTCCTCTCCAGAGCACAAGGCAGAACACCATGCCTAAGCACAGAAACCACCTCCTGATCCTTCCCATCAAGTAGCCAATAATACACAAAAGGTTTAGCCTTGACACATATAAAGTGTTTTAAGCAAGAAAGGCAAGGACAGAAGACTAATTACATGTTCTAAGGGATCAGCTTTTCTTTTACCTAAATTGGTAAATATCACACAACATAGTAAATAATAAACCTGGGAGAGATATTCAGTCCTGGTCTGAGGTCCCCAAGGAAGTAAGGTCCCCAAGTCCTTGCTCCTCAAAGAAGCCCTGGGACACACAGTCGGAGCAGGGCTGTCTGGACAACGCTCATGAGGTTGTAGCAACACCGTGGCACACCTCAAGATTTCTAACACACCCCAAGACCAACATCAGGGCAGGAAGGCCACGATGCTTTGCTCTCTTTTGTCACCCTACCTCCAAACACCACCGTGGTGCAACAGCACTGTTGATAACTGGCCATAACCACACAAAGATTTTCCTTATAGGTAAGAAGGCACAAAGGTATGTTAACAAATTAAAACCAAATAGGTAGAAGAAATATCTTTATCAAACTTCTTTAGAATTAAATTTGTATGTACAGACAACCACAAGGGATTTCACAAGTTTTGATTATTAGTTACCTTAATCATTTGGGTTTAACTCTCCTGAAACAAGAGAGCTATCAGGCATATGTTCTTAAGCACACATTTCCCTGGTGTTCAGATATATGGGGAACAATCAGAAATTCGAGTGGTGGATCTGTGAGTAAGAGCACACGGAAAGCCCTGTGCCACGTGCCGCCGAGCAAGCGAGGCCGCAGCGTGCACGGCACATGCGACCCACGGCTCCCCACGCAGGCTGCCCCACACCGCCCGCTCTAACCACACACCAACCCACAGCTTGCGCTTGGGAATGCTCTGGTCTGCCATGTGAAAATGCAAGCGAATTTGTGGAAGTCAGTAAACATTTCTGGCAAGGTAACAATTGGCTAAGCCGCAATTTGGATTCAAATGCAAATAAGAATTCAGAGCCTTTAGTTCCAGAAGACACAAACTGCTCTGCTTGTCAGATGTGCATCATAATTATTATGAATTAGGAGAGATTGACACTGAAGCAAAGAGGAGAAAGACACCCGCTAAACTTCAAGTACAAAACTTACCTAATACCATATGCAGTAGAAGAAAGTTTATTTCTACAGGAAACTTACAGTAAATTCCTTAAACCCATTGATTTCCTCAATCAACAGTTGAAAATCAGTAGTGATCCAGATGTAGCTACAAGTCATGTGGCCTGATTAAGTGTTTTATAATGCTGCAAAAAGACACACTGTGACAAATGAACTGAAGGAGACTTTTTTCTAAACTTCTGATTAAAAAAGGGGGTGGAGAGGGAAGGAGGGACAAGAATAAAACCTCACTGTAGAGAGATGCCCAAGAGACCCAAGGCATGCACAATCAATTCAAGTATTCTCGCTGCCTGCCCATAATAAAATCTTTATTAAAGATTCAGTAAGATTTCCAGTGACGATATTTCCTATAACTTTTAACCAACGAAGATGGATCATGTTTTTACAGCTTCCATCAGGATTTCTGAATGTGCAGAGTAGTTAAATAGAAGCCGAATGACCAGGCATCTGTCACAGCAGCCTGACCCATACCCAACCAGGCCGGAATCCATAGACAAAACTTAAGCAAGCACAAAAGCCAACAACCGCCTAGAACCGAACTGCAAAGTTGCCACCCAAGAGGAGAAGCGGGTAAGCTGCAGCCTGTAAGCAAAGATTCAGCAGTAACAAACGTCAAGTGGCAAAGAAAGTAGAGGCAAACAGGAATCAATTAGTACTCTGCTACCTCCATGACATTTATTTTTATCCTGGCTCTTTGTTTCCCCCCCAGGAGTACATTTCCATTACTCTATTTCTAAAACAGCAAATTAAGGAAAAAATTAAAGAAAATCATGAACTACAGAACTACTTTAAGTCTTCCAAGAGGCTGTCAAACATACATCCCATGGAAACTCATTTTTCTCTATTCATGCCTCTGATGTATGAAAACAAACTCACAATTAATCTAAGTTTACATCATGCCAACGTCTGATACTTCCCATCAGTAAGCAATTAAACAGGAATCTAACAAAGGAGCATTGTTTTCTTTTATTCAAGCAGATAAAGCATCAGAAAACTTAATATGCTACTGTAACAGCCCAAAACTGGCTTCAAACCTGGACCATCATAGCAAACACAGCACTCATATTATGGATATGATGACTAACGCAAGAGGAAAAAACAAGTCCTATTTCCTGTGGAGATGGTGGATGGCTGAATTTATGAGCAGCACCTCCCCTGGGGAACCATGTTTTAATCCCAGTTTGTGCTCCCAGCACTCAGGAATCCTTCAGGACTGGGCGCCTCAGCCAAAATGAGGCACCCCAGGGTGTCTCATCACACCAGCACCCACCAGTTCTGGGACCAGAATTCCACAACTCCACTCAGGTCCCATGCCATGAAAAGTAACACTGGACTCCCATGCCCTAAGCAGCTCTGACTAAGTGCTCTATTCTATCACTTGTTATGTCCGCACAATGATGCTGCCAAAAACTTGCTTGTTACCCAGGGAATTCTGGAATTTAGCTTCCCTGTCAACGCCCCTGTCGCCAAGTATATCTACCACATGCGACAGGGACGCAGACCAAGGGTTCAGCCTTGGGCTTATTCCAGCAAAGGCCACCTGGCTGTTTTGTTCTTCCGTTTACCCAGAGGTGCCCTCTAACAACCAGTCAGATGTTTAACAAAATTCTTTATTTCTGTTCAGACACCTAGTATTTTCCTCTTTGAGCCAATCCTCCAAATTTGTTATATTTTGCCTTGGCTGTATACACTGTTCTCACATTGTAATTCCATAAAATATCCGAACACAAAGAAAAGCCCCCGGTGGGAAGAGCTCTCCACCCGCGAGCATCCAGCACTGCCGTGCTCCGCTTGGAAGGACTCGCTGCACAGCCAGGAGGCCCAGCCCGGCAGCCTGAAGTACAGAGGCCGGGGCAGCTCCACGGCCAGAGCTTCCCACAGTCTGGAAGGGAAGCTGAGGAGAGGGAACTCATTTTTCCCACCCACATCTCCTCACATCTCAAAGCATTTGTGTAAGAGGCAACTGAAGTACATGGCTTCCTAGCGATACATGCCCAGAAGACACCAGGTCCGAGGCTGCAGTGCCATCACGGGGGCTGGCAGGACCAGATATTCCTTACAGATTCATGCAGGGAGCATTTTCCTTTCGAAGCAGGGTACCAGGGCACAACAACAGGGTAACAGGGCAGCGGCCACAAGCATCCAAGTTGCCATCTGCTGCACTCTAATTGCAGCAAAGAGCATTAGCACATTCAAATGCTGGTGAGCAAAGTTTCACTTCTATATTTTAATCTAGCTTCTAGCCAGGTAAATGTTTTACTCGGCAGCTATTGAAGAACTATATAAAATTCGGCATTCTCAGTTCGGTGAATGCTAATCCTGCCTTAGTTTTAGTCTCTTTATGACCTTACCATACTGATTATTCTGAGGTAATAGATTATACTGCACCTCCAAAGTGCCCAAGAGCCTCAACAGTGCTTATTTCACACATGATTCGTAGTACCTGAATATTAAGAAAAGTACAAAAATAAGATCCATATAACTGCATTTTCAAAATGCTAGTGAACAGTCTTTCCTCTTGGAAACAAATAATCAAGGAAGGAAAACAGGAACAAAAAAGAACTTGTAAAATAAATGCCAAGTCTTTCCCGAGCCAGGTGCCCGAGGGGCTGAGAGCATCTTCTATGCCTCAAACCATCATCCCATGAAAGGTAAATTCCTCAGATGGGACGCCCCTTACAGGCTACACCCTTTCCCTAGAAGGGACAGAAAACAAGTGTTTGCTCAGCAAAAGCTACCAAGACAACCAACTTTCTCCTCCTACAACTGGGCAGACACTCAGACTTGGGAGGCTCCAACAAAGCCAACTCTGCCTGGGAAGGGGATGAAGTCCAGTCCCTGCAGCTCTTCTCACCCAGATCAGCAGGCCTTTAATGCTTCTTGCCTTCATTTTGAGACAACCTGGGTGATGACCATAAGTATGAACATTTATTTCCTCTCTGAGTATTGCTTTTCTTTTGCTTTATTTCTTACAAATGAAACCCCAGCTGATCTTGTTACACAAATAAACGTCTGCAGTGCTTGGCTGGATCCTGTCAGGTTCTCAATGAGATCCACAGACTAATTGACTTTAAGTTTCCTTCCTTTCCATTACATTACTGTCCTCTTATTCTTTTCGATTACAAAAAAAGGATGAATGGAAATGCCCTAATCTCTTGATGCAATTAGTTACTGTACATATCACTTGCACAACCACTTCCCCCCCACCAAATCCATTGATTTTTTCCACTCTTCAAAATTCTTTTTATAAAAAACTAGAAGTTCTCTTACATTAGGGCAAGAGAATCATTCTCGCTTAACTGGAGTGTTCCACAAAGTTGAAAAATGAGGGAAAATGCAACAAGTAAAGCTGTCACCAGATCTGTTCCTGCAACTGCCTGTTGAAATGTTCAATAAACAAACAGAATACCTAACATGAGAATGGAAAGTTCCTTTTCTGTATCAAATAATGGTTTCCTAGGTTGGCACTAAAGGAACCGTGCATTCTGTCTGCTCACCCTTCTGTGGCTCTCCCATGGCCCGGGCTTTCTGTTTGGCCATTTCAGCAGGGAGTAGCTGCACAGAGGAGCACCAAGACACACAAAAGGACAAGTCCTGCAGCTCCCTTCAACATGGACTATGATGCCCACGGCAAACTGCTGCTCCCTCTTGTAGGCTCATCTTTTTCAGTAACTTCTACTAGCATTGATTTCCAGTCAATGCCCGAGTATTGAATCCAGTGATGCCACAGAACTATTCTAAGATCTTGTTTCTTATTGGTAATCATCTGCTCTGAACATGACATTTTTCATATTAAGATCATTTTCCTCAGTGTATCACTGTACATTTGCATGGTATCCCACATGCCCAATTACTAGTTACATAAGGTATTCCTCCAATCTGTCACAAATCTTTTCTGTCCTGCTTAGCTCAGAATTATCATCATGGTACTCAAGTGCTTTTCCAGATCATTTATCAATACAGATCAATAAATGAGCCAGTCCAGTGCCTGGCCTGGGCTGCATCCCCTTGAGAACTGAGTGCTCATTGGCACTGATCTCCTCTCCTTGGACGAGCTGCCTGCCCACACCAAGCTCTTCATTCACCCTCACACTGTCCAGGACACCCCAGTGCAAGACCTCTCCAAAACACTCCTTTTGGGTTAGCAAGCTGCACCCAAAAGCCCATTTTCTGGGTTGCAAGCAGTATAGCAAGACACAGCATTTCAACAGGAAGCTTATTCTGAGTCAGTCTGCTGAAACCAACTTTGGAGAACCACAATATTCTGTCTAAAATTCAACAATTCACTTCTGGCACTTCGCAGGGAAGGGGGAGAAGTTGCATGCAGGTAAACGCTGCAGCTGGGAGCAGGAGGGAAAACTCCTGCTCATCCTGTCAAACTTAGCACCCATCATTAGGGAAAATGTACAAAAACATATAACCAAACAAAAACAAAAAGGTGCATAGTTAGTGAATAACAAGGTGCAACAACAGATCCTCCAAGATCAATGCAAGATGATATTGAAGTACGTTTATACCAGTAAATGCTAGTGTGCACTTTACCATGACCATAACACTCAGCTCTCAAATATAACAGACAATTTACTAGTGTTCAGCAACTGCTGTAGTGCAGCGCAAAATCTGTTTGGGATAGTGCTCATTTTATCTGGATAAAATATTGTTCTTTAGAAAAAGAAACAAGAATTCGGCAGAACCTCAGAATTAAGTTGTTCCTCAGTTACAAACTGAATCTTGACTTTCCCAGAAGAGCAATACAGATAATTGCCTTTTACCATTATTAATTTATAAGGATTTGTCCTTAAGTATTTCAGTTGTAGATACAGTGTGTCTTGCCACTACTTCCTACATCAGCTGCCTACTGAAGTGCTGGGCATTTGCAGCAGAACTGCTGCTGCTGCTGCTGCTTCTACAACTCATTTGCTTCCTGGGATTTACCACACAAGGCATTCCAGCCGGCTAGATCACCCTCATGCAAGGGGAGCTGGACAGGGGCACCCTGCTGCTCAGCTTCCAGGCCGACACTCCTTTATCCAAAGGCTTCACTGCAGAGCCACTTGCGCGCAGGCACATGGACCATCCCCACTGAACGGGATCAGACTCCCACAGCAGCAGGATCAGCCCATATGGGAGCATTGCCTGCTAACTTAGGGACACACACTGCAGGGGAGCAGCTCAACAGTCTAACAGCCTCTCCTCAAAGAACAGGTTCATAGATTCCAGAGGAAAAAAGTATTCTCACAGAAATTCACAAAATTCACAACTATCATCAAGCAAAAGTTAAACTGAAGACTCCTACATGCTTGGCCAGATTCCAGGAGAGCAACATGATATCTACCTTCGTTACCCTCAACTAAAGCCTAGTCAAAGCCATCATTAACATCTTGGTTACCAGCTCTAAACAGGACAAATGAGCTTTCCAATTTCATTTTCAAGTAGTCTAACAGCTCGTTTGACATGATGATGCTTTCAATAAAAAGACAAGAGAAGTTTTTAACATAATAGTGCACTACCCCTGGAAAGGATGAGGCAAACACTGCACACAAACGTGACTATAGAAATGAGAAAGTTACCTACTTGCTTTATGAAGGCTTTGCAAAGTGTTTATATATTTCTAAAGCTTCTTATACTGAGACTGTGGTTTCCCATTTAAAAGATATGCCTGATTTTAAAGAGATTTTTTGGAAAAGCATCCAGCTGTGCAATAGACTACACTAGATACGCACCTAATTTATTTGAATAGCTCTTTTTTGGGTTAGTATGATCAACCACTAAACAACAAATATTTGATCAATATTGAATGATTGTGTAGAGATAAAACTACTTTATTTTGCAAGATACCTTCTTCTACACTCACACAAGTACTTCCACCTTTCATAGCATTTTTCATTCACAGATCTCCAAGTCATTTATCTGGAACAACCCCCCTCTACTTTGTTCTTTTCTCTACAGGTTTGAATGTTTTAAAGTTACAAGTGAAAAAGGAAAAAGATAATCTTTTTTTTTTCCTCCCTAGTTCTTACTTCATGTTACACTGTATCAAAGCAGCACACAAAGCCTAATGCTGCGGTGTCCCAGAACCTACCATCATTGTTACCATTCAGACAATTAGCTTTATTCTTATTTCACTGGCAAAAAAAAGTGAAGCACTCCGACTGTAACTTGGATTCAGTAAAACAAACAGGGAGCAGAGTTAAGAGGTTATTTGAAACCACTGAGTAATTCAAATTACCTAATTTCAATTGAACTAAAAGCATGGTCCCTGAACATGTTTTCCATCAGCACATATGACACTTTTATGGCCAGACACAAGCTATTTTTTTGTCCCAAGTCCAAGCAAAGCTTTATCAGTGTCCGAGACGCAACAGTCACCGCTCTGCTCTTGGCAGGTAACACAGCCAAGGTAGAGGAGACTCGCATCCACACTATACATGAAGATGAGTCCTACATCATCACCACAAGGCTATCACAACATGATCATGCAACTATGAGTAGCATATAAAACTCCAAACAGAGCTCAAGTTCTGTCTTCCCAATTTTATATATTTCCATTAAAAAATAAGTCTGTAACCATAGGAAACAACTAGTCCTGCAATCTGAAGCGAAAATAACCATTACAAAAACTGGGAGTACACTGCAATTCACCCATTAAGAGTCTTTCCTATTGCAGATTTCATCTAGCTCACTAAAGATAGATAGATCTTAGATAGATAGATGAAGATCTATCTTTAGCATAGGTAGATTCCAAAATCAACCATGATTTTCCTTAAATTAGCAGCAGATTTGGAGCAAATTTTCTAATGCTTTCCTTTTTCCTTAGGTATTTTTTCAAAGGTAAAAACATTGGCCATTTAAGAACATTTATTTGGAAGAGGAGTCATTTTTCATACTAGGCTCCCAAGTTTCCGAGTGGCCCTGCTGCCCAAGAAAGCAGTGCTGTTACAGTCCTTCATAGTATAAGGAAACTAAGCACATCCACCCCCAAAGCATAATGTGTGTCCTCCTTGAGGATTGAAGGTTAGATGTGTGAACCTCCTTGCATCCATTGGAAACGTGCAGAGAACTGGACTCTGAATCCACTGGCTCCTCGTTACAACCCACCTAGATACTTCAGTCTGATCAGACTGGAGAAGAAGGGACAGAATGAAACTTTCCTACGTCTTTCAAAGTCTCACCTCCATCAGTGTCCAACCCAAGGCCTAGCAGAGATTTCAGTTTCTCAGGAAGCTGCCACATGAGCAGCCTAGGAAGCGACACAGCTGCTCAACACTAGAAGGAGCCAAGCCTGGTTAGCTGCATGGACACAGTCCTGCTTGCCGAGTACCACATGTGTGGACAGCAGAAGGCCCCACCAAGAGGTGACCTTGATGCTTGTCCAGTGATTAAGCTGGAAGACAACACATCTGAGAACTGGGGCATTCACATGAGCCACACTTCAGAAACGTGTTGGCAGTAAAGAAGCCAAGAGGAACCCAAAACATTCACAGTGACTTGGATGATGCATGAAGGATCCTAGAAGCACAGTTAGCCTAAATATTCTTGCTGCCTAACGATACAAGATGCTACTGAACAGCCAAGCTTAAAGGACAGCCAAATATAGATTCAAGTTAGGAGGAGGCAGCAAAGTAGCATGTGTTTATAAGCCCACTTTGCGAAAAATGCCTCAGTTTTTCTTGAAACCCTTTTACAGATGATAATTGTTATTATGTTTGCTATTCTGTGTCCAAAATTTCAACTTACCCAGACAAATCCAAGTCCAACAACTTGAATGCAATAGCCCCTCGTGCTCCAAAGCAAAGCTCTCACAGGGACCCTCAGCCAGCTTGTAACTATAGCTGTTGTTCAACCCCACCTGTGCCCTGTAAGAGACCACTGCCAAACAGAGTATTTTAAGGTTTAATGCACACCAAAATATACAGTGATAGATTGTTTATTTTGAAAAGCTCCAACTGAGAAACCTTTTCCCGTATTTAACCACTGTCTAAACCACCCCACAAGAGCTGGCACTGAACAGGAAGTTAAATGTCATTACGGCAATTTCTTGCAGCGTATATTATGGCTTTAATTACATAGCCTTTCCCCCCCTTTCTTCCAGAAGATGAAAAACAAAGCAAAGAACAAACTGACAAATCCCATTTTTCAGAGCAGCATTTCACTGCCAGCATAGACCCAAGCACTCTTTGCACCAACTAATTTCTCAAGATGTTGCAAGGTGTTTTCTACAGAAACAGCTTCTGTTCCCATTTCATCTTTTGCAGAAGATGTCTGCAGACTTCAGGTGCTGACATCCCACCCTGCACACACAGCTCCACACCTCAACACTAACAGCTTCTCAGAGACGCCCAGATAGGCGAAACAACAAATAAGAGAGAAAGGAATGATATAACAATCTGATGATCATTTATAACATATTTCATCTTCACAGACATAGCAACAATGCTCAGACTTGATGTCACTTGTCTACTACTGAAGAACAATATTGTGCTAGTGTCTCAATGCTGTTTTGAAGAAAACCATTTCATTTGGGACCCCTTCACACAATAAGGACTGTACTGAACCACTTGCTCCAGGATGGACTTGACAAGTCCATCACGTTTCAAGCTGTGTCTTCTTGCAGATACAGCTCTTTGGCACTAGCAGCCTCTGTGACTGCTTAAGGTAAACATGCAGGCACTTCTCTGACCTCCCATCTTCTCAACAGTACCACTATCTCTGTCCTAAAAGCATCTGTCAAAACAGGTGGCAATTACAGAGCTCCAGCTCTAAAATGCAAGCCCTCTGGATGCTACCAAGTTGACACTATTATGTTGTGCACCTCGCTTGATTTGCGAATCAGAGTATTCAACAGATCAAGAGAAACAGAATGCAAGTCTTCTGCTGCATTTTACTGAACTAATAGGATAAAGATGCAAAATACTCATTCAAAAAAATTCAAAAACACTATATGCAAACATAGTTAGTCTTGATGCTTTCTTTTTTTTTTTAAAAGAAACAAGAAATTTTAGCATTTTTAAAAGGTGCATGAGATTCTGTCCCAGGAAAAATCAAGCTACGTGCTTCTCCTCAGCACGGGGCAGCACAAAGCCAGCCAGACCCTTCAAGCTCAGTCCTGGCACACTCGGGAGACACTGCCGGAGCCAGTCAATCCATCACGGGCGGTTACAGCCAGCCTGTCCTGCCAGCCCCCTGCAACGGACCAGCTCCTCGCCCACCATCCACTTTCCCTCAGCTCTACAGCCCATCATGGCCAAGACAGAGAAACAAAACTGCAGCAGGCTGAGGCAGGAAAACAACCAGTACGTGACTACAAATGGGTCACAGCGTCAATCTGGGTGTACAGCGTCAATCTGACAGCTCCAAAATTCTGCCTGTGAACTATGATCAAAAGTGTCTAACACAGGAATGGTGACACCATCCTCATCAGTGGCAATCCTTTAGTCACATTGTGGTGGGATCCAAGCACCTTCCCCTTTATACAAATCCTGAATGAGAGGCAGTTCTGATGGCCATGCAATGTAGTTATTCCCATGGATGTGGAAGCCACCCAATATGACAAAATAAACAATGAAAAATGCAAACAACAGCAGCCAGAGAGGTGTACACAACAGCTATTGTGGACGCTCTTACAGATCCTAAGCCCCTCAGCTAGGCCATCAGAACCAGATTTCTCTCTGATGATTAGAAGGCTAAGGAGTCAGAGTAATCTCTTCACATACTTTTTGGGTAAAAGCTACATTGTTGTTTGGGAGACAGAAAACACCCTGCACTGCTATAATCCCAGATTCAAGTCTGATTCTAGGTTTAACACCCTTCCTGTGAGACTAATCTTCAAGGAAACCATAAAGTGAATGGCCGATTACAGAATACATCCTCATGTGGGATTCCTTTAAAGCACTCCTTAGGTTAATAGTCACATACATTTTATAGACAGGGCTTAAATTTAGGAGCCTCCCACTATGATTCACTGAACTCATTCCTCTGAACTTCTTTAAGGATTAGCAGAGCTGGACTGATCCTGGCAGAAATCCCATGAGCAGAGCTCAACTTGTACCTTCCTTTTAGGAGAAGGCTGAGCCCCCAGGCTAGCACCGAGGGTAGTCTCTACCGTAACCACCTGGACTTGCTCCTGAGGCTCTGTGGCTCAGGCCACCTTTGGATAACCTTGACACCCCTACCTCACAGCACTGCCCTTTAGGGTCCATCATTCATCATTTTCCAAGCTTATCCTGACATTATACTGAATTCTTTAAAATGCTGGCTATGGAAATGCATCACCAGAAGATGAATTTCTCCAGTAAGCAGCAGAGCCACCAAACCGAGCCTCCCAAGACAAAGGTCCTACTGCACTAATTTCCAAGGGCAAACCGTGTGTCATGGTTTATACTACTACCTCCTCCCTGCCACATCCAGCAAAGATACTGCTGGAAACTGGTTCATGCCATTGGTTAAAGCAAATACTCGTAGCTCAAACAGAGGACAAGTGTTTCAGCAACAGACTGAAAACTAACACACTGTTCAAGGTTAAGATGACTTGTAATAATCTCTTATTCTCCATTAGCTATAGTATTTAAGGAAAGTGACTGAAGACAAAGATATAATAGCCTTTTGTGGCAGTTGAGCTTTGGGAGATCTCTTTATTTTGAGAAGCAATATTGGTCTCACATTAGATGAGACCTGGTGAGCAGTTACTGCTTCAGATTCACTTGGGGTTCCCAGCTCACAAAAGGTTCATTTTATACCCATGGCTTTAGATTCCTCTTACAAGCCCAGCTAGGAAAATTCCAACACAAAGGACAGACCTACACAGAGCCGACAGCGCCTGAGGGACTCCCTGGCTAGGGCTGGGCCTGAGCTGCGGATGCTGCCAACCCTCCCTCACAGTCCTGCTTTTCCACCTTCTTTGGCCAGGTCCACAAGCCAACACCTCACAAAGGAGAGAAGCAAAACAAGTAGCTCCCTTGTCTCCAGAAAGGCCAACTGCCACATGTCTTAGCCAGACAGCAGCCTGCCCAGAGCATCGCTCTGAGTGTCACCCAACCCAGCTCTCCCCTCAGGAGATTTCACCCAAGCTCAGAGTAGGCTCAGGCAGGGACTTTACACCAAGCTGGAAAGAGCTGTTGGGTTACTAGGCTCAGTCTGGAAAATATTTCTTGAGCCAAGAGCTCAAGAGCTTCACAAACCACAGATGAAGAGACAGAGTCTTTTCCAGAAGTCTGCAAGACAACCATAGAAAACTGAAATAATGCGAAGCAGGAGACCACGCTGCACACAAGGCTGGGCTAAAAATTTGCATGTCTGCTGCTGAAGACAACCACTTAGTTCTGGCCTATCTGCGCACCTTGCACCGCTTGGGTCCCGCCAAGGCCCTGCCCTACCTGTGTTTGACATGCTATCCAGGAGCCAGGAGGGGCTGGAAGGCACAATAAGCCCACAATACAGCGAGCTCCTTTCAACTTGATCTCCAGTCAGCCTTCAATATAAAACAGAGACACTTCAATCAAAGTTTTGAAAAGAATCCATCTTGTTCTTGCCTTGTTACGGCAAGCGCACAATACAGTCGCCAGATTCAGCTTTTGTATCATAAAGAATTGGCTCACAACTAGGGCTGAGTGCTCTGCAAGGCCCATACAACTGCATCTCTTCATCTATTATTTCTTCTGCAAGGCCACGAGTGGCTGCAAAGCAATGTACAATTCGTTTTTCTTTAGTAGCAGACCGGTTTGTATCCTACTACTCCCTTCCATTTACTTTCTTATTTTTCTTAAATAAGGCAAGCTCAGACATTCCAGAGAAGCTGCACTTAAAGTATTACCTACACTAATGTCATCCAGAAGAAAACGGCTTTGATACCATAGATGTTGTGAAAGAAAGCCAGAAACATTCTGCAAATTCCCCGAGTCCCAAGTGCTGCAGCCCTTCCCAGCACACAGGCTGTCCATGAACCACAACTCCAATCACCAACATTTTTCATGGTGATTTATGAGAAAGATAAAGCCTGACCCAGCCTGAACAGTTCCCACATGCACCAGTACCACTCAGATAGGGAATATTTGAGAAGGAGCTGCAACCACATACACATTTTTTAAAATAAAAATTATGGGAAAGCTTGTTAATAAGAGCAGTGACAGAACTTAGGCTTTAAAGTGATCTTTTATTTAATTTTGCCCGAGTTGCTGTCTCTCATCATTGTCAGGTAATACTCCTATCACATCTTTTTTATTACTTGGGGAGAAAGAGGATTTGGCAGTGTGGCGGGGGGGGCCGGGGGAAGCAGGAGGCAGATACAGGCTCCCTAATGGCTCCGCTTGTCATTTTTTCCCCCTTTCCTTGCCTCAGACACATAGCTACAACTGTGCTCTATTATCAAAAAATTAAATCAAAAAATTAAAACTTCAGGGAGCCTGGATGTCTAGTTCGTGTCACAACTCCGAGTCAATATCTATCTTGCCAATTTGCTAGCAGAGTTAGCATTTTACTTAACTACTTAATAGTTTTTGTGTTGAATTCCATCTAAAGTATGAGGCCCACACAACAAGGCCACTCTGTAAACTGAGGTTTGTGTCTCTACAGCTCTTGTTCCACACCGCTTAATAAGAGCTTCAATAAATCAAATGAGTAATTTATGACTATCTTTTTCATTAAAATGCTATTTGTTTGGGTAATGGTGGTGTTTTTGCACTGCACAGATCTGGATACAAAATGGATATTTACATTTTTGACTGCTGAAGTAAATTTAGTCTCAGTGACAACAGCCTAAGCCACGTGCCGCTTGCACAGACTCGTTCCCACTAAGCATCAGAAATGAAGGTAAAACATCAGCAACAATGAAAGGCCTAAAGCTCTGCCCAAGCCTTAGTTCCTCCTTCAAGGGTCCAGCCCCTCTGCGCGTTAATTGAGGACCAGTGGCCACATCTTCCTTTCCCAGTCTGCCTCATCATCTCGGCTCCATTTCTTCAGTTTCAGCCAGTACTCAGATGCCCCAGTCTAAAGGCCAATCAAGGCCAACACTTCTTGTCTAGTCCCAGGGAGTGCCTGGCTATTGCTTGGACATATTCTCCTCTTCCAAACACAGAGTTTTTTCTTTTTTTCTCCTCCCAAGAAACAAATCCTTGTTCTGTGCTAAAATTTGCTCTCAAATTGGCTAGTAGCCACTATGGCAACCTAGAATCCCAGAATGGTTGAGATTGGAAGGGACCTCTGAAGATCACCCAGTCCAACTCCCTGTTCAAGCAGAGACACTACAGCACACGGCACAGGGTCACATCCAGGCGGGTTTAAGATCTCTGAAGGAAGAGAGCCAAGGCCAGAAATTGGCCTTTTAAATTGTGCTTCCTAATCAGTTAAGGTTTAATACCAGAACAAACACATACCATCACCACCACAACTCACCAACCAAACAACAACCATCTATGTTCATGCAGATGTAGAGGAACCATCTTTCTCTATGGGCTTGGACAATACACTATTTTTCTGTTGTCCTTCTGTCACATGTGACAAGCAGCAAAATGATACAGACTTATCTGATTGACATACTAATATCTAGAGATGACAGCAGTGCAGAGGAGCAAAGTCTTCTTCTCCTTTTAACGCAGCTCTTTTCTGGCTCTGATGATCAAGTGCTATGTGACCAGTGCGATGAAGAACAAGAGTGTGGAAGAAGTGTTTTTCTCTCCTTAGCCTGATTCAGAGATGACAAATAGGTTACATCCTATTGAATCAATCCAAACAAGGGAAAAAAGCATCCAGGGCTGTAGAACAGAATGGTACATAGAAAAATTATCAACCAAGCTGCATATTTCTTTCACCTTGTGATCATTTAACTACAGAGGGCTTTTTTTATTTAGACTTTCTTAGTACTAAGCAGTATTTCAGTGGGTATTTCTACATCAACATTTCATAGAGAAAATAGCTTCAATGCCCTATCCACACCAAAGTGCATAAACAAACTCTGCTTATTTTCTATGGGCACCACATCAAAACACTTAAAAATAAGGTCTGTGAATCCAGGTAAGTGACCTCACCTGGTCTTTCTAAGTATCTAAGCATTTCTAAGAGTGTAATAGTACAGAACTTGAGGCAAAGGAAAAGAATAAAAAAGCCCTAACATTGGGCATAATAACCACATGAGAAAATACATGCTATTATTCAGGCCACGCAGCTAGGTAAGGGAAGGAAGCAGGAGGGGAGGCCTTCCCACAACTACCTGAAATCAAGAGCATCCCTTGGCAACTGCAGAACAAGAGAGTTTCTCCAAGGGCTTTGCAGTCACCAGCTCATGAGGCATCTTTCTCCCAGCATTTCTATCTGAAGGGGAAGGGTCTCAACCTTCCACAGCAGACACGCTCTTGTGGGCAGAAACTTCACTTGGTTCTCACTGCAAGTGTTGAGATTCCAATGAATCCAGGATTTTTCAAGTCTGTTGTAAATTTGCTGGTTTTCATAACACCAAGAAGGTGGCTTCACGGTGTGAACCTGTGTTTTCTCTGGCACATGCACCCATTGGATTGCAGCTAGCGGGAGCGCTGCAGCGAGGACTACGGGTCCCTGCTTCCTGAGTATGGCACAGTTAGACAACGCAGATATTCGGAGTACCCACACAGGCTACGCGCCCAGGGACAGGAGACAATTGCATCTTTGAGCTTTCAGGCCAGTAAAGAAACAACTCTCAAGACTAGATGGAGAAGGGTTATTAAAGAAAATATAATTTGCCTTTAAATTATTACAAGTAAGAAAATAATTTTAAAAAGAAGAGTGATTTGATAAGAACTGATATGCCAGTATTGTTGTGGTTTTGTTTTGTTACCTTGGAACTTAAGCCAAACACATTCTACTGCTTTATCTTACCAGATTAGAGTATCTGGGAGAAACGCAACCTTTCATCAGACTAATTTCACTGGTATTAAAGAATAAAAAAATTCCTCTGGATTTCACAGCTATTAGGGCCTATTTAACTTTTATGGCTCATTTCCTCTAAGCCTTCATTTGCTATTTATAGGAATGAGCAGAACCATTGCTTTTTACATACATTCTCCAAGTATTTAAAGCAAAATTTTTTCGCCTATTCCCTCTAAATTACGAGGTGCCCAAATTAGCCTAAACCAGCATGCAATGCTCACATCACTGTGCACTCACACACTTTAGAGATACCAGACCAGGCAGATGATGATTAAGGGAATATTAAGCAGCTATTAATTGCTAGTGCTTGACATACTGCTGTATTATCTATAGCACACTACTCCAAGCTGGCTCAGGAGACAGAATTTAGTTCTTCACAAGTTTTCTGATGATTAGTCATAGTCATGGGTGAAGGTTTCATAATCCATGGGTTTAGTAGTACCGTGAAACAAGTAAATATTATCCCTGTTTCTCAGCTATGGGACCAAAAAAGATACAAAGCAGTTAAAGCTATCAGTAATTTGGAAACCCATCTTAAGTTGCCCAAGATGCAACTTCCTACAAAGATTTTCTCCAGTCAGGATTCGAAGTGCACATTATGTGCCAACCACCGGAACCTCACTCAGAAGGATTTTTCCCTACACGTTGCTTCAAGCTAGGAACCAGAAAAGTAGCATGCAGTTAATGGCCATCTAGCCCAAGCTCCAAGACTTCAGTCCCAAATCGAACTTCACTGCCAGGGCAAGGGTAGAGCTCTCATTACCAAGGCAGCATCCAGTCAACAAACCTTTCTTCACTGAAGAGCATTTCATTCATTTAATCTCTTCTGATTTCTTTGTAACACTCAAAAGAAGTATCATTCATTCAACAACTTATCTTCCACTCAATCATGTTGTAATCCTACCTGAAGCATCAGGAGTAGACACTTGCTACCCTTATGTAGACCCTTGCCAACCCTACATAGCTTCCAGAGGGAAAAAAGCTAGGTGCACACACCTGCACCCATCATATCATCATGTCATACTTACCTGCAGGAAGCAGAGAGTAAAGCCCTGAGAAAACCTTAGCAAATGCCACATCTCAGGACCACCCGATTCCCATTCTGCTGCACACAGTGAGCTTGGGGGGTTGAAGGGCAAGAGTGAAGCCAAGGTAAGGGCGGCATTTGAACAATCCTCAAAACTGCAGCTCTAGCAGCTCTTAACCAGTTGTCTTAATCAAATGACTCATGAATGTGGCAGTCTGCCACTTTTCCCCCTTCCTTCACTGCTCCCGCACTGGATAAACTTGATTCAATTTTATCAATCTGTCACTAAGTCAAAACAAAAATGATGAGAATGCATATGAGCTCTCAGAAGCACCTTCTGCATATTTAAATGTATTAAAATACACAGGGGAGAAGTCTTAATTGTGCCGCTATGATGTGCTTCAGGCAGAAAATAAAGGACATCACTATACACTGACTAATAGACAGGTCATAAATTCCATTAAGAAACCCCATTTCCAAGACTTGGCAAACATAACAGAAGCTGCCTGCATCCAGCCCAGCAGCATTAGTTGCTAGCTGGAGTTTCTGAACCTCATGCTACAACAGAATCACTCTGAACAGATTGAGACCATAGCTCAGAAGATAGTCATTTATTTTCTTTTTGTCTAATAGATTATATCATCATTATATTGAGATCCTAACAAGAATTGTCACTGTAACCAACATGATGACATTCACAGTCAAGTATGGCACAAAGTGGTTAAGACACATCAACAGCATGCGAGTTTGGTTCTAAGTGCAGGCTGAAAAGATGTCTCTGGAAATTCTGGACTGTGAGGCATGGGCTGTGCCTACCTCCCATTAAAGACATAGGAGGTATGAGCAGCCACCATGAGAACAGAAAACATACCCTAAATTCAGAAATTCTCCAAGCGAGAAGCAGCAGGAGTCGGACACACGCAGTCCAAGGAGTCGGCACCCCAAGGAGCTGCTGCCTCCTCCCTGCTGCCCATCAGGGCAGGCCTCCCACCACAGGCGCTTCCCAAGCAAGGCTGACTAAACAGATTTCCTCTGTGACCTTTACTATTGACAGCTGAAAACAATTTAGTCCATTTTAAGTCATTTGAGAGTATTGTAAACATTATCCAAGGGGCTTAGGAATGACCGCCTAAACCATGACCTTTCAAGCTGACAGATGACAAAAAAAATCTACTTTATTTTAAAACATATGGTAAAGGTCTCTTACCCTGTTCAAAGCAAAAGGAATTTTCTTTTTACCATTACAAAATAAAGATTTTCTTCCATTTAAGTAATGAGGAGCTTTTAGAAAGGGACATGACAAAAAGGGGAGAAGTCCTTTCTCTCTTGATTAAAAGCTCAATTTATCCAATCAATTTATAGCAACTAAGAACTCAAACGAAATGAGCAAATAAGCAACGGAGAAAGTTGGGTCACGCATAAAGGAAATGCTTTGCCCTGGAAATACTTGACCTAGAAATAAACAAAAAACACCACCACACAAACAGTAAAACTGCACGCATACATGTTTCTCAACCAATTCTTACTGCAAAAAAAAATTGATTTCAACTTTATTGCCTGCCATTCTCTATCGGATTGGACGACATGAGTGACCAATAAATCCAGAACTGCAACAGAAACACTGCAGTTTATAAAAAGAGTTTAAATGGGGTCAGGAAAATCTATTGTGCATCCAAGCTCCGGGTCCAAGAGCCAACAGAACCCTTGATCTGAACAAGCTGAAGCTCTTAGAAGCAGAGCACATTCTTGGCACATTCCTCAGGCCACAAGTGCATTTTCAAATCCTCCAAAAGGGTGATCACTACATAACAGCCCAGGCATGGCATGTCTCTGGTTTGGTGACTCCTTTGACACATTCTTTCCCAGCATACCAACAACGCAGGTACTCACAGTCCATAACACCTCTCTTTAGAAAAGCATGAAAGGCAGAAAGACCTCTTGACCCTGTTCTTTGCTCATTTAGACACACCTGCACCTTGCCCTACTCAGTAGGATCACTGGGCTTGGATGGAGTCACCAAAACATCCAGCTATCTTCCACACAGAGGGAAGATTTAAATGTTTTCTAGGTATAGCCTGCTACACAGCTGTCTCGCCTCTGATTCTCCCAAACCTATGTCTGCTTTATTTGATCCACTGCTCAACTGTTTTCTGAACTGACTTCATTCCTTGTCTAGAACTGATTTGCCTACCTCTAACCAATATGTGGATGAGGCAGAGCACAACCATGAGCTACTACCTCAAACCTCACCAAGAGGCCACCAGAATTGCATTTGCACACAGAGCTACCTCATGATTTAGTAAGAGTCTTGTTTGGAGTACCAGCCAGAATTTACTTTGAGGTAATTCAAACAGGAATTGGTTAAGGGAGAAATCTTCTAAGAACCAACAGTGGGGGAACTGTTTCACAAATCAGTACCTTGACTGATTTGTGATTCACGACTAATCCATTAGAATTCTTCTGCCTAAGAAAATAAGAGCATAAGACATAAGTACCTAAGTGTAAAGTCCAACCAGAATAGCAAGGAAACCCATAACAACCACAACGCACAAACTCTTCCCAAGAAAACACTTTGGGAAAATCAAGTAAATTAGTAGGTGGCAGAATCAAAACATAAGGAGGATCTGTTCATGCTACAGGTAATCAAGTGATCACTTTGTCAGCCTCTTCATTATCTTTAAAAGTGGACATGACATTATGACACATGTACATCATGCATACATGATATAAACATAACAATTCAAGCCATATTCAGTGCACATTCTAGCTCTAAGGAAAGGAATTTAAAGCCAAGAAAAACCTCTAGAAAATTCAAACCCTTTTTTCAAAATAAACAAACCACTTCACAAGGTACTGCTTCTGTTTCTGCTCTGGTACCTGTTCACCAATATAACTGGTGGCCTCTCACACTCGTTCAGCTCAAGCGTGCCGCTTTCCAGGCAGGATCTTCCAAAGGAAGAAACATGTTGCAGAGCACACTACAGCAACACACTGCTTGGGAATCCAAACCTACGCAAAGGGAGCCAGGCTTAACCAACAATCACAAGCAGTCCATGTGAAGAAAAATATATTGTTTTGTTTATACATATTTAACAGACTAAAAAGAGACTCAGAATCACAACATCTAGGGTTGGAGGGGCCTCTCGAGATCACCTCAAGAGGGACCAGCTTGAGCAGACTACCCAAGACAGTGTCCAGTAGAGTTTTAAGCATCTCCAAGGATGGAGACTCCCCAGCTTCACCAGGCAACCTGTTCTGGTCCCAACCAGCCTCACAACAGATACAAGTTCCTCTCATGCACAGACAGAAGAGCTGGAACCACAGCCATACAATACTCAGTACTTAATACAATACCTCCAAAGGATCAGATGCCATCCTGGCCAAGCTAGAAGTTGACACAAATATCATCTTAGAAATAGAAGCACGGGTAGCTCTAAAACATAAACTGCACCCAACACAAGAAAGAAGACATTATAAGATACACCTTTCTGCTTCAAGACATGGGAAATAAGATAGAGTACAAAAGAATGACAGAAGTTTCATTTGAAGGCAAACAGAAAAAGACTCAACTTTTTTTTTCCTTAAGAGGAAGGACATGGCAGATGACTTAGTGCTTTTCACTGATTCTGACCGAATTGCTGGGCTTTTCGGCGAGTGCTCACTTCTCACTGGGCTTTTTGGGGGTTCTCACCAAATCAAGCATGGCAACAACCAACAGACCCAAGGGCTAAGTGCCCAGAACCCAGCAGGCAGCATTTCCAAGGGAGTCACACCTGCCCTGAAAAACATCCCACGGCATGTTCTTCTTTCTTATGTGTTGGCAACACTAAAATATCATCACTAGACTTTCTTTAGCTGTGGCCACTTAAGTCAGCTATCTCATCCCAGCAGCACAGTACAAGCATCACAATCAGCCTCTGACAAACCCGGTGCAGAAGCACCTCCGCTAGAGCAGTTTCGGGGCACAGACAGTGCCTAGTGTCCAGTGTCACCTGCCATCACTTCAAGAGGGAGCAGCAGTTGGTCCTTGACAATTCCAAAAAAAAAAAAAACATAGCAAATTAAAGATTGTCTTGGGACCTAACATGCCTAAACCACAAAAGGAGTCTTGAAATGAGAGGGAATAAAGATTGTCCTGAAAACAAAGCTAACTTTGGCTTTATGAATTTGACTCACGTAAATGGCAAGATATCACAAGGCAGAAAGAAAAACACACAACTTGTTCCTGTGAATGACAGCTCCCAGAAAGGCACCCTTTGTGATGCCCTGTTATTCAGCACTATTTCTGTATTTTGCAGAGTAGTGACAACAAATGTAGCACTATGACAGGACAATTACAAGATACTAAGAATAGTTATTTGCTGTTGCAATCTTGATTACACAGTGCTTTGCTGATGTCCTTCAAGAAGGATATGCATCCTTTCCAATGACCACAGAATTCATCTCTCAGTGAAAGAGCAAAACAGGTAAGTACAACAATTAAACCAGATTACAGATTTTGTAAGTTAGAACTTCTTACACATTATCATAAACAAAATGATAACAGGATATGTATTTGTTTCCTGAATACATTCTTCTTTCTCACATCTATGCAAGTCCATTAATTTTTGTTGAAATTATTTTAAGCCAGTTTTCATGCCCATTTCAGATTTAGATCTTGTGTACTTTACAATGATCACTAACTACATCTCATTTTTGACAGATAAAATACAGAAAATGAATCATATTGCTCAGCTGTATCGTTGAAAACACACATCCCTTGGGTTTCTTTTTAAGTAAAATTGCCAGATGGTAGCTACCTCTGAAAACATCCAGTTTGGTAGAATAACTTTATTCTCCAACATATTACAAACATTCTCTGATAAGGAAAAGTTACAAATCTCTGCACTTGCTCCTAAGTGATTAAATATTTTTTGTTAACTCTTGTTCCCTTTTAGGTAAGTTTGGCTGTACTTTTCACTTCAATGTAGATGCACAGTAAGCAGGACTCTTCTGGGAAATGGCCAACAAACAGGAAAACTAAAAGGCCAACTGCAAAACTAGGTACCTACACACTTGGTAAGTGAACTACACAAAGGGATCCAGAAGACCACAGTTACACAGTGACTATCAGGAAAGACACTCACACAAGATGCTTTTGCTTTGATCCAAGACCAGACCATTTTCATGAAAGGACTTCATAGCTTTCCTCTTTCTACAAGGCAACATATAGGTTTCCATTATTCCAGCATAAGAGGAGTAAAGGATTTTCTTGTTTAAGACTACTCAATAGGTAGGTAAAAGAAAAAAGGCCATCTTGAATTTCTTCTTAACTTTGGATATAGATTACCAGATCAAATCATGTGTTTCATATTGACTTTCTTTTTTCTTTGTTAGCATATATTGTTTTCATTCAACTTAAATGTTTTAATACTTAAACCAGAAAAAAATCTGTAAGTATAGTATCTTGACTCTCTGCATCTCAAAGTTATTACCAATAACAACTCCTCCTCTTTCCTGGAGTGAATGACAAGTTAGCTGTACTTTTTTTTCTGGTTCACATCAAGCTATTAAATGGGTAATTGCCCAGGAAGACATCTTACTCATTAAAATGCATTTTTTTTTAAACCAACAATTGCAGCCATTTTTCAAGGCACACAGCGTAAACATGCATTTGACCCAGTGGGAATCCAAGTCTGAAATCTGAAAAGAGTTCAAGCTGTAGCAGACAAACACCTAACACACCTATTTATCACTCGAGCACCCGTTTCTGCCCCCAGCTCGACTAATCCTGATTGCACAGTGGACCCAAGCGCAAGAGAGAAGCTTTTGAAGTCAAAGAGTAAAAGAATTCCACAAGCTCCGCAGTCCAGAACCGAGAGCCTTATCTTGCCACATTTTCCATCAGAACCATAAGGACCTAAACCCTTTTCAAGAGATCACAGTATGAGACTCAAGCTGCCATATTCCCAGGAACATTTTCATAATGTAGTTTCAGTATTCAGTCAGCATTGAAGAAAACAGATATTTCCAGCACAGCTTATTCAACTATCTGGACACTTAGGTTTTTTTTTTTCCTCTCTCTCTCCTTCTCTTGAAGTGAGACCAAACTGTGCAAAGCCACATACACAGTATGTCCTTTGACATTAAAAAAGCCAAAGAACAAGGCATTAGATCTGTTGATGAGAAACCAAATTTTTAGTAAAAAATATAGAAGTCAACATGATAACTAATAGAAATGCCACCATCCCTAACACCAAGCTAATACTGTGCTAAGTTTCACAAAAAAAATCCTGAAGTCTTCAGCATGACTCTAAAGAAAGTGCAGACAGCATCCTTTAATCATTTTCAGACTGCCCCATGGAAAAGAAAAGCACAGTCACTTGTAGACAAGGAGCACCACTTGTCATCTACAAGACAGCCAAAAATCTCAGTGCAATGAAGAAGCAAGAAACACAATCTCTGGTTCCTGCTTCTGTCATCAGAGCTGGCTTCAGACAAGGGGTAGGAGATGATGAGCAGCAAATGCTGCCATCCTGCAGCCCAGCAAGTCCCCTGCAAGCGGGTGCTCCCCTGGCACACAGGCCAGCCGGCCAGAGAGAGCAGCTCACGGGAGCAGCGAGCACCGAGGAGGCCGGTGCTCCCCACTCAGGTGGAATGGGAGTCAAGGGGCAGGGGCGGCACAGCTGCCCACCCTGCACCTTCACACACTCATAGCAACAGCCACAGGTTTGACACCCAGCAGCTGCTCTCCTCATAAGGACTGGCTCATTTTGCTATAAGACTCTACTATGAAGTGATATTCCTAGTTGTTAAGCACAATATTCCCATAAACTACATCCCCCTGATTCAGTGTTGCAAAAAGATACAGAGGCCCAAAAGCAACTACTTCAGGAGGGTCTTCCTCCCCCACACTGCTTTTGCCTGCTCACTATTTGTGGAAATTTCATCACCTAATGATTTACTTGCTAGCACAAGTGGTAAACAAAGGAATTCAGCATTCATCTGGCCTTCTCCTTACACACACAGAGCAGGTTAAAACCTTGCATTATTATTCAGAATCACTAAGTTTAAAAAAGCAGTCATCAAAAGGTAGGCTGTATCACCACTACAAACAGGCTGGAAATATGCAATTAAAAATTATTTACTTTCTCTGAAATTGGAACAATATTTTTGAAGAATGAAAAAATAAATACTAAGAGATTTGCTAGAAATACCGAATACAGATTTTTCTGCGAACTCCGAGGTACCGTGTCATTAGGCATTATTTTAAAAAACACCTTAACAGAGCTAGAAAAATTTATATTTAAATCATCTTGTTCCTTTTAATGTCATTTAGCTTGATACTGTAACAATCTTTGTAGTAGCCCCCTGTTGTGCACTGT
Organism: Nothoprocta pentlandii; assembly: GCA_013398315.1. Taxonomy (NCBI): domain Eukaryota; kingdom Metazoa; phylum Chordata; class Aves; order Tinamiformes; family Tinamidae; genus Nothoprocta; species Nothoprocta pentlandii. Next base: position 3,549,653 of record VZSG01000003.1, read on the forward strand.
CTAAAATATTCCACTGTAGCCTAAATCAGCTAAACACTCTTTGTTTAAACCCTAATCTTTTCCAACTTTTTCCGAAGTGCTGAACACCTGCAGAGAGCTCCCAGAGCTCCCTTTGTGATACAGAAACAGAAGAGATAAAACAGAGCGCATGTTAGAGACGCTACGCACACGCGACAAAGAGCTCCAAGGGCTGCCACACTGCCCATCCACTGCCAACTCCCCTGCACATCTCCTGGGCAAGGGCATGGGCCATGTACAGGGAACTTGTTTGATTAAGCAAGTACTTAATAACTCTTTTTTAAAAGCAGTTTACATGAAGGCGTATAAGGGGACACAAACTTTCTATCTTGTACTCTTTACTCTTCCCTTAGTTCTGCTATATCACATGCATCTTACTGGGTTACTGCCTGTTCCCATGAAGAGTCCCAAACACTTGAATAGAAGTGTAATAAAATATACACAGTTCGTTAGAGAGCTTGATCTCATAGACACGCTATAAGAGGGAGGATCTGACCAAAGCACCTTGCTGTTCTCACACATTCACTTGCTTCAGGCTCCCAGACTATATGTAAGCTCTTCTGAGTGATTTTGTACCCCGAGAGGAACAGCACTGGAATCAGAGAACCAGCCCTTTTCCCCGCTCCCATCGGTGCCTAACCCCACAGGTTGGTGTCCCCAGGCCACACAGGGCCACTTGTTACCTGCAGTGCTCTCCACATCCAAGCAGGATCAGTGACATGTGGCACATGCTGCAGCCCAGTGCACCAAAACGCTTACGATACAGGCCTACCATGCCACAGCGAACCGTATCAGGTCTGAATAAACTCAAGTGCATTGCCCCGACATGACAGAATGATCCATCTCTCTCCTAGCCTTGCCCAGGTATCTCATGCTTCCAAATGTACTGTTTAAGTAGTATAAATCCTTCAGAATTTCTCTACATACTAAATTCATGGGCTTTGAGAAACACCATGAACATCCAGACTCCAGAAAGAAAATCAATCTAAACTGCACCTGCAGCAGGGACACTGCTGCCTCCCACACTGGCCCCCACCCTAACATCTGTTTCAGCTTATTTCTGCTTCATTTTCCCCCAAGGAGACTTCAACTTGGAGACCTCTGGTAGGACTCAAAAGAGGAGTCAAAAGGTAATAAGGAAATTCTTAGCATAGCTTTAAAAACAGACCTGCCCATTGAAATAATACAATGTATTACAAAACTGGACACAAAGACAAGTTCTAAGCAGAGTAATTGACCTGGGGAGTGGTCTGTAACTTTCACCTATCAAGGTGAAAGAGAAAGCAAGTTTCACTCCTCATTGATACTAAAGAGCTACTGCAAGGACGACAGACCTCCACACAGATAGTTCACTCCCTTTGGTCATTAATAAAGGACATGAACAAGGAGATTTTGGAGACTCAAGGGAAAAATGTGCCCCTCACCAGCCCACAGCCAGAAAGTCCCACCTATGACCTTCACACACTCAACCAAGCAGCATGGAAGCGTGCAGTACTTCAGACAAATACATATGCATAAAAATGTAACATATTGTTTTGTATATGGTTCAAAGTAAAACACCATTTTTTGCATTATTTCACAGTTTCAAGACAAAAGAGATCATTCAGACAATGGCTGACATAGTAGCAATGGAAAAATAAAGAACTTAATTTAGACATTTTAACTGCCAGGAACGTGTCAACCTTTTAAACACTGCTATAAGCCACAAATGACACCTAAGTCTGAAAGAAAGCTATAATTACTGTAGTGATTTTTCAAGTGTATTACAAATCTCAAGTATTTCAGTTTCCAATTAAAATTCACGGAAAATAATTCTGCAATATGCTGGTGACCACAAAACACATCTTTTTACCCCCCCCTTCCTCTTTTCAATGATATATAACAGTAGCAAGTGGCAGATTGCAGGTGATGAATTAAATGGAATAGACTTCTTCCACTCTCTAAGGTAGCCTCCACTTGAACAAAAATGCAATTTAGCCATAATATAAAACATGTTCCATTGAAGAGAGGAAATACGTCACTGTTTGGGGGCAATGGCTTATTGAATGAGGTGGGAACTGCCTCACTTTCTTCTGTAACAGGCACAAGAGCTCACTAACAAGAGCTCATGCTCAAAGCTCTTCATTTTGATAACCAAGAAGGCAATAGGAGAGGGCACCAAAAATCAGGAGGACACGAGCTCTTGGGTTGAACACCGGGACTCCCGTGGGTTCAGCTCCCAAGTGACTAGGAGAGCAAGGACTCCCATGGAAAGGAACAAGGAAAGTTACAAGTTCCAGATAACCCACCCTGGGAAGAAGGGAGCAAACACCAACCCCTGCAGCTGGAAGACCTTCTTCTGCTGGTTGGTATCCCTGCTCTCTAAGGATACAAGCAGCTGTACAGCAGGTCCTTTGCCGAGGAAAACAAAATTTAAGATCCTAAAACATGAAATCCTGCCTAAGCCACAATAAATATGACAAGTTCTGGAAGTGCATGCAATGCAAGAGTGGTTCACTATGCAGCCGCTAATTAGCAAACACACGGAGCTGCTGGAAGCACTGCCTCGCCAGCACACTCCCGCTCGCTTCCCGATGCGGAGCTGCTCATACCAACACAGCCTTAGGAAGGGCACTGATTGAGGTGCAGGCAGAGGCACCTAACAGTGCGAACAAACCCAACAGGAGTTAAAACAAACACAAATACTGCTTTCCCAATGATTTTAAAATGCTGGCAACTTCAAAATACTCTAACTATTGCAAGAACTGAAGCAATTAAAGCAACTCACATGTCGGAGCTCGGCAAGAGGGGAGCGCACGCACCACCGCGCCCTGCAGCGAGAAGCGCCACGTTTCACCCGGTACCACCAGGGCACACCGGCAGGGACAGGCGCGAAGGAAGCAGAGCGAGGCTTCCCGCCCCTGCGGGAACGGGCAGGGCGGATCCGCGGCCTCGAGAGCGGAGCGGAGCAAAGCGGCGGCTCGGGGCGCCCGCGCGCCCAGCCCGAGCACCGGCGCGCGGCCTCGCGAAGCTTCTAGAAGGTGCGCGGCGGGGGCGGGGCCAATAACGGGGGCGGGGCGATATGCGAGGGGGCGGGGCTATATGCGAGGGGGCGGGGCGAGCGGCCGCCTCGAGGCGCCGCCTGCCCCTCCCCTCGGCGGCTCCTGAGGAGACCGGGTGGCAGGCGGATCCCCATGGATCCTCTGCTTGGCATCCGCGGCCTTCCCGGCCGTCCAGAGCGGCCTCTCCGAGCTTCCCCAGTGCGGGGCTTTGCCCCCATCGTTATCCGCAAGGCGGGACCCGCCATGATAGCGGTGGCTGCTCTGTTGAGCACTCTTGTTGAGCACTGGCAGTGTTTGGGGCTGAGGTAGACGGGGTTCGTTTGGCCGCATCATAAAGCACGTTATTCATTTGAAGTCACTTGAGCGACGCGGGCCACCGATCTGTCCTCTTCGTTATTTGTCTCTGCGTTGTCCAGGCAATTATCGAAGATGATTTGGTGTTTTCCTCAAGCGCATTGATAAACCGTCAAGCAGTGAAGGACAAAGAACCAATTACATTAGGATCCTATCCGAGAGACTTCAGCTTGATGACAATTCCCCTCTGACTTCTCGTCTCTTAATCCCCTGAATGTATTGCTTTAATTTCTTAATACGTCAGCTCCTGGAATATCCAGGCTCCTTCTTGGACATTCTTTTACTTTAATTTAAAAATCTTAACTTGTGACTCGTGAACAATAACTTTTCTGGCTAGTTGCAGATTGACCAAGAACTCAGTAACTTTTTGTTTGGAAACTGATGATTTGTAACACAGAGATAGATACTAATGTTTCCTCCCTACTTACACTAACAACCAAATAGGATGCTATAGGGAAGTGTGGATAAGGTACTGCTCCAACACTAGTATGATTTTCAAAGTTACTGAAAAAAGCCTCCAAGACTTTGTCTTAAAAATAAATATATAAATAAGTAGTCTTTTTCCCAACGAGAACGCAGCCATTTTTAATTTGGACTGAAGTTATTTGATTTTATCTAAGGGTTTCCTACAGTTTTCCAAAGAAAGAGGGACTATCCAGCTAACATTTCTGTGTTGCTTACACAAAGGCACAGTTAAAATGAAACAAGGTGGGCCACAGGTCTATATGAACAAGGTATTGTTTTAAAGTACTCGAATAAAAATCCCCGCAAATTCGTTGTTTATGAATTATCTGAAAGTTATCAGTTTTGCCTGCTCTGAGGGAGTGTACAAGGCTCTTGTAGCCCGAGGTTGTGACTTATATTCACACACGCATAGTCTTTTACTGTATTCCAATTCCACAGTAAAATAGGCTCTTGTATTGATGGATCAACAGGCAGCTTCAGTCACCAGCCATCTAGTAAGCGCAATACCATGTGCATTCTTTTAGGCAAAAATCAAAATTTAAAAATACGGTTACTTCTTATTCCATTAAAAAGAATTGAAATTACATAATAAAAAGTCCAAGCTAAATAAAATTTCACTTCTTAACTAATTGCTGATTCCCTTTTGACCCCTATAGACATCCCGTATTGGGACATATTCTCTGCAGGTGGCCCAGGGGCTCTTTGCTCAGTCACTTCCCCATAGAAGCCACTTCGTAGGTTTTCATTGGCATTAGTAGGTTTTGCATCAGGCGCAGAGTGCCTGAGTGATCAAACCTATTACCCACTCACAAATACTATTTGGGTTTTCATTTACAGGGACACACTGTGATATGAAAATACTAAGAGATAGAAACATACCTCTGTGAAACCCCCTCGATTGTTCACTGCATGTACAAAAGATAGAGCAAAGGTGGCAACTAAGACCTTTTCCATATGTCTCAGGAATTCAGAAAAGAGATATGAAGACTATTTTTCCTAACCAAATGTGTCAGCCAACACAGAAGAGAATGAATACAAATTCAATATGTTTCCGGTCAAAGTTCAGCACAGGATCTTGTTCTCTTCTGCTTGCTAATACCAACTGATCTCAGGTGCTCAACTATGTAAAAGAGAGAAAGAAGAAATTTAAAAATACAAAGTGCTAAGGCTTTGTTCTTCTTTGCCATGGTACTTGTAATAATGGCTGAATTGCTTTCAATATGATTCTCACAGCATCATGTTTTAGTTTGTTTCTGCCCTTACCTTGAAATTAGGTGTTAACCTAATTAATTGTAACAGAACAGTCAATTTAGACAGTCTTCCCTTCAGAACATAATTCACAAACTGTTCATCTCTGAAGACAATATATTACTATTTATTTCATCATTTTAATAGGCAAAAAGAATTTTTTTTTAATAATCACCATGTTCTTCTTTACATTGGAAATTGCAAAAATACATAGAGTGACAGCTACAATGAAAAGACACCCTTATTCCAAGACAGTGGTGGTGAGCCACCTTACAGTCATTCCTTACTGTTATGTCTTACATTTATGTCTTACAGCTACAAATTGCAGGTGTTTGTATTGACATTTGTGTAGTATGAAAATACACTTCCAAGAAAATGTGCACTATAACCGGCATCTCTAGCAGTCATTCTCACCGATTTCTCTCAAACTGTAAACATGGGCAACAGGGAAAAGGCAGGTAGTTGAGGTCATGCTGGCAATCTTTTTTAAATAGTTTCAAATCATGATGATGTTTTTTCACATTTTCTACTGTAGGTTGTTCAGAAAAAAATAAATAAATAAAAATCAAATCCTGCTGTTCACAGCTGGCTCCTCTCTCTGATTCGATTTTCTTGATTCTTCCGCTCCCCACACACTTTTTACCGAGCCCCACGGCAGGACTTCTTCACACCAATATGATTTGCCAAAATTCCCTTTGTTTTGCGGCGCACAAGCGATCGCTCTGCTGCTCGTCTTCCTCAGTCTTTCCACGTCCAACCGATACTGAGAGTCAATTCCCAACCAATATTGGAAGGCAAACATTCCTGTTCCAGTTTCACACAAAGCACAGGATTTCAGATGCATTTTTATGCAGAATGCCAAAAAGGAAGCTAGCAGTTTACCAGCAGTTTTAAGACATTTGAAAGTAGGAAAAACTTAACAAGTTCTTTACCCATGTGCTTATAAGTCATGGAATAACAACATGATCAAAATGTAGTGGTATTTAGTGTAATGACTTTTTTTTAATTATTATTATTTGTACATCTGTTCTTACAGCACAAACAAGGCTATCTATATGATCATAACTGTAAGGATAGCTCTTTGTAAACACAAAAATATGTTTTTTGACCTATTCCTTTTCTAACGCTTTGTTTATATATATTTTTCAGAAAGACTGTTTGAAAAGTCACTGTCAGTCAAAGTGGGAATTATATTTTACTGGGAAGGACTGGCAGATTGTCAGCCTGGCTTTTTGAAAGTTATAGTTATGCAAACATCTTGGAAAATGTTCATATTCATGGATTTTTAAAAGTTTAAGTCAAAAAAAGTAAAATTGCAGGTTGCTGATCTAAGCCAACCTCAGAAATCTGCACACACCTATCTCCGGTAGGTATTTGTCATGTGTCCCCACTAGACTCTTCGCAGTAACTTTAGATATTGCAGAATTTTCCTTTTTTTCCCCTCTTTTCCATCCTGCCACATACAGTATTTTCTTTGGAACCTTTTTCTGCTTGCTTTTGTTTTCAACTTGGTACAATTGGAGGCAGCAAATCCGTGGTCAGAATAATGCAGTGATGTCCTGTGTCACATCCATGTCGCACCACTGGGCCTAAGGCTCCTTCCATGATGGGCAATCGTGGGGCTGGAGACAACTTCACGTAGGGCCCTGAGGGCACCTTAGGCCTTCGTGGCCCTGAGCAGCCTCTCCTGGGGCCTGTCCTCACCCAATACCCATGGATGGGACGTGGTCTGCACCTCATCCTCATCCCGCTTTGCTGACTTGCGTTCCTGGCTTCACTTGTATCCTGGTTCCCACTCAATTCTATTTACAGTCTATCCTGTTGCTCCTGCTTGTCCTTATTCTTTGCTTCTGTACTTTTCAGGCTGTCCAGCATGCAGCTGCTTGGGGTCTAGTGCTTCTTCCCGCTTCTACCAGGAGGGTTGGACCCCAGCACTGTTTATATTATTGTTGAGCATCACTCTCTTTCCTCTAAAACCAGGCATGTTTATTCAATGATGTATTTGTTGAAACACATATGATTCATGTTTTAATTCCAGGATTGTAATTAATAAATACCACATTTCCTAAGAAATCAAATAGAAAATACCATTTTTGATGCAAGAATCAACCTGAATTCTGAAATTTTCTTCTGCAGTATTTAGCTTATACTGAAAGAGTTGCGTACATACACATATCTTCAAATTAAATCTCTTGCCTCCTCCGTAAATACATAGCTGAGGAATCAGTGGCTATCTGAGTAACAAATAACAGTTATACAAACCATGACAGAGCAAGGAACCTTTCACAAAAACAATTGGTAAAAATAAGCAGATCTCCTTCTTGGTATTTATCCTTTAAGGTATTCCCCATAATGGAAATGTGGCATAATTTTTGTCATAGACACAGTGGTATTTTGCAATAAAGAGACATGTATTAGATTTCGGGGAGGGGAGAATGTGGCTGATAGATCTGGTTTGGAGATCTCAGTGCTCCTTTCACAAGAACTGAAGATGATACCCGATGAGGGGACCTGTGAGGGACTCCAAAGATATGTGCACCTCTTATTTTATGTTAGTCTAATAAAAGTGTAGCTGCTTCCACAATTCAGCTGTCTACTTCACTTGGCAAGAACTACATTTTTCAATAAATCATTTTCAAGCCTCTTTTGATATCTATTCCCTTGAGTCATGATGCGTTTCTGAAAAAGAAAAAGTAAAAAACTCTCTCCTAGACTGTTTTTCAATGGCAAGTACTAGCCGCAATGGATCCAAAGTGCTGCTGTGCACTTACAAACACTGCCGCTTTACAGTGTGCTTAGAGGAACAAAACTTATGAGAGTGTCTTGGGTAAGTGACATGACACAGCACCCAAGGTTAATACCTTGATAGCTTAAGGCTGGGGACCTGAGATCTGTTCTCGGTTGCTGCCTTCCCTCTCTCCTGTGTGACTCAAATACATCTCTGTGTTCATCCTATTCCTCTGCTTTGCGTGCAAGTTCTGCAGAGGAGAAGATGCCTCTTGTAGGACCATCTTCTCATGTTGAGGCATCAGTGTTATTTGAGAACTGTGTACCACAGTATTACTAAGTGGGAAGACTTTGGTAATTCATCGCTTTGCGGATGGCATATGTTTACTAGTTACTTAACAAATAGTACAAAATAAAACTTGCAGGTGGCCAGCTGCCAACTTTTCATGCTCAGCCTCTGACCTGTTCGTTACACAGTATACAGTCATCCCAAAGGGGTGCTATTACAGTGACGTTCTGGACATTTGAAACTGTAGCAAACACTTTGCCTTCATAAATTATCAATGATCACAAGACTCAAGAGTGATGGGCCTTATGTTCTTGTGAATCTAACATAGCTCCTCTTCCTAGCTTCAGCATGAGAAGAGTTGAGTGACAGACTCTTTAATTTATAATAGGACAGGCTTGGTTTGCACACTTTTACCATGTGTGGGATTATACCCACAAGAATGACCCAGGTCTGAGCAGACCTTATCAAGAGACCTCAGCCTTCTTTATCTATGTGTATATAAAACAGCTGCCACAGGCCTTGTCCAAGAGGATTGCAAACATTAACAGTTGAATAAGAAGTATCTATCATTATTATTGCTAGTTTTTGTACTTGCTTTTGTAACATCGCTCATGCATTTCACTCCTTCAACTCTTAGTCTAAACATTACTGGCCCAAACTCATGATTCAGTAAAACAGTGACTTTCTACAGAATATCAAAATATGAATAGACAACAGTCTTAGAACATGGACATACCCTCACCAGTCCACTAAATACTAACATACTGTTCATATGTAAGCTGTAATACATTAAAATATATTAGGTACTTTGCTACCTCCCATGCTGGCTATGAGCACTTTCATATACATTACATGCCACATTCCTTGCAAGCTAATGCATGGTATAAAAATAATTTTAAAAAGAGTTAAATATTTATGTTCCTTTGAAGGTTTAATACCAGATATTCCTAAAGGCTCCATTTTCTCATTTCCGCATTACACAGTAATTGCTCTCCCTATCACGTAGATTTCTACTGATTTTGCAACTAAGTTGGAAAATCTGACCACTTCTATTCAGTGCTTTAGTTTTGCCTTATAAAAAAGTTCTACCAGATGTAAAAAAAAAAAAAAAAAGTAATGTTTCTGACTGCTTATGAAACTGAAAATGCTACTAAAGTGTCAGTTAACTAAGTAAATGGGATTACTTGTCACTAATATGGCTGATGCAAGTATTTTATAGGGTGTATGTGTGTGCAAGCAGGTCAAAGCGGGGAATCACAGGGATTCCCAAGTCTGAGTTTTATTGGCAAAATCCATTTAGTACCTATTGAGAAATTTAACTCACAACACCAATAAAGGGAGCTAGAACACAGAAAACTTACTGAAAATAACTGTTAGTAGCCTGACAAATGCTAAAGGGTGCTGCAAGATACTCATTCCCATGAATCTTCAAACTGTTTGTATTCATATAGACTTTACTATAATGGAGAGCTTAAAACTATCTTTTTATTTT
>VZSG01000003.1:3565171-3577971 GCA_013398315.1 Nothoprocta pentlandii
AGGAAGGAAGGAAGGAAGGAAGGAAGGAAGGAAGGAAGGAAGGAAGGAAGGAAGGAAGGAAGGAAGGATAAAGAAGATTTTCATTTTCTTCTTGTGCAACATAAATTAAAAATGTGAGTACCATACTATGAAAAAGGTCGTGAGTACATTACAGGGGCCCTGGTGACAGAGGAAACCACTTTAGCTCTGTTTTTCTATTTTAGTACAATGTCACCAAAGTCCCTTGATGTGAATAACTTTATAATCCACAAAAACCTTCAGCACTAATTCTTGGTTTACGCATGCATGCATTCTGCTTTTAGAAAGCAAGAAACCAAAAAGTAAAATTGGAGGTTTTTTTTAGTTTTAACCCATGAATCCAACAATGCAATAGGCTTGAAAAACTCAAGTAAGGTTTTTCTTTTCAAATACTGGAGGTACCACTTAAAATATACTTTAATTTATGAGTCTTTTATTTTAGTTTCAAAATTTTTAACTAGGAGGATAAAATACGATAAAAATCAGTATGAAAACTTTGTTACTTAGTTCCAGCTTCAGATGCATATTTGATTTGCTTTATGAACAAATAACATGTGAATTCATTGATTCAGCTGTTTCATCATTATTATTGATGAAGCAAGTGAGAGAGAACTTAAGTTACAGTGACAATGTAACAGTCTCCTCTAAACACTGTACTTCCTGTTCTCTCTCTGATCCATGCATGTTCTGTAGTGTTTTTGGAAAAGCCTATGGCCAGGAGGTAGATGTGTGTTTGAATTCCCCTCGCAGGGAGGTCGGAACCCTCCCTGGTTGGGATATCCCACACGGGGTGCTCCACAAGAGCGCTGCTCGCATTGGCCATCACCTCCTCTCCAGTTCTCAAACTGGATATTCCCAGAGAGGTTTCCATGCTACAAACACAAGATCAAGGGAAAATCACACAGTGACACTAAGCCTTCAGGAGGGACAGAAATTGAAGACCCAGTTCAGTGTTTCTCCACTTAGCATGCTGATTTTTGTTGATCCCATTCTGAGAGCACATCTCCCAGCAAAAGGCTGCGTAGGAAACCTAGGCTTAACTTTACCCTTTACCTTTTTTTTTTTTTTTATCAGAGATAAAATTAAGTTCAGTAGTACTTTTTAGTGCTCTGTGCTATCCTAACAATATAAAGCTGCTTGAAATTTGCTCACTGTTAAGCCAGACATAGATCTGTTTGTATCAGTTGGGCAACACAAAGCAGCTAGGGCACCCTGGCCAGTCTGATGTGAAAACTGTTTTGTGGTGGGGCACAACACTGTTTTGGCACATGTCTGCTTAATATGTACAAGCACCTTTAAATGTAGCATGACACTACATTTTTATTTTTAAATTATTAAGGTTAAGAAATATACCTATGTGCATATGGAATTTGTATGACTAGCTCCTTCATATTTCACCACCAAGAGATAGGTTAAAATGGACAGGAGCAACTTAAAGAATTCTGGCTGATTTATTTTTGTCACTATGATTTATATATGTGTCAGTGGTCAGTATTTCATTTTTGAGCAAAGGCCTGGTAAATACCAGTCTGAATTACTGCAAGAAGTAGTGGATAGACCAGAGGATGGCAATTTCTCATGTATTACAAGGTTATAAAAGCAAGTTAATGTTAGGGTTTGGGGCTGCTGGAACATACAATGACATAAATGGGCAAGTGCTTGCTTTTGTCTTATTAGTAGGCAAATACTGAAAACATTTCAGAAACCTTCTAAAATAGCTCTAGAGGCAACTTAACACTAGTCTGAAAAACACTCAGCTTTGCTTTCATTTCATATTAGTCACTGTGAGAACTGTCTTCTGAGATACTGAAGGTATTATCATGGTTGACTACGTTACATTTAAAACCCTCAGGGTAGCACTACACTTACCTGTGCATAACCTGCAATCGAATATGAAAAATAAATATTAAGGTACATTCAGGAATCCCTGAAGCCTTGTGTGAGTGGCTTATACTGTCAACTTTAGTTTGCATCATGCTTTAAATTTGGCAGACCTATCAACAACAACGCATACTCTATTTTCAGTTCAGATAAACCATTTTGTATAACCATGGCTGAATTATCCCCTGAATAACATGGCAGTACAGATTACAGGTAGGACTTCTTTTTTCCTTATAGAGCAATGCAGGACACTCTTAGTCCAGGTCTAATGAAGATCATTGCCTCTGCTCTTCATTTACAACATGTTGCAAGCAAAGGAGCAGAAGAAGAAATAAAGACTACAATACTTTGCCTATAGATAAAGACTACAATACTTTGCCTTTGCATTCTAATGTGTTGACCCATGTCTGTGATCAGGATAAAACTGCATTCTGTAAAGACACGCACAGTTTATTTCTATTCCATGCACTGCAAGACTTGCAGAGCTAATGGGAAACTGTGGTGATGCAAATAAGGGTAATAAAGCCATAATGTAAATGTGCAGGGGGGTTGGACTCGATGACCTCTGAGGTCCCTTCCAACCTCAAGCATTCTATGATTCTATGATTCTAAATGTTTAAGAGTTATTCGTGAGTTTGACATTTAGTCCTGCCTCTTCTATGTATTTTGGGTTAAGACACAACTGTCCACAGTACCTAAAGGCCTGGATAGCTCTCACTTGTGTTATAGGACAGCCCACATGAACTTCAGGGAGGTTTTACTGAGATCGGTTTCTGGTCTTACTCTCTTCTGCCATCCAGTATGTCTGACACATAACAGACATTCCTATTATCAGAGCAGGATAAGACTTAGACTTGATCTCATTTAAATTTTATCAGCGTAGCTGTTGATCAGCTGTTGTTATTCACACATCTATCCCAATTCTAGTGTTATCTGTTTAACTGCTGTTGTACTGATGCCAGGGTATGCCAGTAGAAACACTTTTATACCTGTGTAATTGGATCTACGCTAAAGCGATTGAAATAATGATAAAAGCAAAAGCTGGTCTCGGTTGTGCAGGGAATTTTATGAGCAGAAATATATTGCCATAAATAGGGGTTCAGGCACACAAGTGGCTGTAACACCAATGCATTAAGGCATAGAATGAGCTTAACCATGGCGACTGTGTGGTTAAACCATCCTAAGTGCAGAAGCAGAACGCGGTACAAAGTTGAAGCAAATGCAGTTTACCAGGCGGAGGGCACCGACTTTGTCCATTACTTAAGGTCATTTGATGGGTTGTCTTCTTCACTTGTGAATCTTCAATAACTTGTGGGCATGCCTGATCTCCCTCTTTGCACAGTTACAGCAATTTAAATCATTTGTGGTAATGTTATTTAGGAAGAGATTTTATTTTATTTTTAACTTGTTTTTCCCATTTTTAGATTTTTTTTAAATATCCAAGAAACCCGCAAAAATTGTTTTTTTCAATAGTTGACTTCAATACAGAATGAATGTTTTTATTCTTCAGAATAAAAACGTCAAAACTTTTCCCTGCCAACAAAGCTACAAGATGTTTTATGACAGAAAAGTTAACCTAAACATAGGTGCTTTCAATAATTAAGGTAATATTTAGAGATCACAAATACATGGAGTATGTAGAGGTTGTCTTGTTGAGTTCTGTTTAAAAGAATGATGATGATGATGATGATGATGATGATGCAATTGTAATGAATGTTGATTATTTTCAACTTTTAGTTACACAGATGAAGGAAAGCAGAGGCATTTTTACCAAGTTGTGCCTGAGATCCATTACTGGACTGGAAGCTGAGCCTATTTCATGCATTTTTGGCCAATTAAATTATTCTTCCTCTCAAATTATGATCCATTATACTATATATTATTTGATATATATTATTGGATATTTGGGGATCAAATTATGATCCATCATATAGCCAACATCATAAACAAGCAAATAGTAAATGCTAATCATATTTGCACCAAGGAAATCATCTGCTAGGGCTTTTACCACCATGATTACGTCTGTAAATCCATCACAGCCATAAAGAGCAGATGTACAGGAAATTATACATATTTTAAAGCAAATACCTAGGTCATTTAAGTATTTATGAAAATGTCATTTGTATTTTTGTGTCTCATATTCTTTCCAAATAGTGGGATAAGTTGCCATCTTTTTAAAGAACCTTGCGCTCCCCTAGTAAGTTTTAGAAGTACAAAGCTATTTTTTCATAGAATTATATTCATTATCGGAAACTGTAATGAATTAATATGCTAATTTCACTCAATTAATGCACATTTACAATCGCCAGGCTATGTTGGTAGCTTTAGTCATGAAAAAGAATAATCATGAGTTCAAAAAATACTTTGTTGTCAATTGTCTTACTACATATCAAATATATCACCTGCAAATCACCACTGTAACGATCTGCATAGTATTTCATTGTATACACAAATAAGTAGGAATAAGGACCAAAAGGCATCTTTAAATTTGAGGCAGGGTTTCCTTTGAATCCTTCAGCTTTAAGAAATTCTGTGAACTAACAGCTAGGCTTAAAGATGGAAATGGATTAGAGCAAGTATTCCATGCTTTTTTTTTTTCCAGTAAACACTTATTCCTTTGGTAATAACAATAATGTTATAGAAAACTTAACTAAAACTCCTTTCTTTTCTTTATTGCTTTCTTTTCTTTCTTCTCTTCTCTTCTCTTCTCTTCTCTTCTCTTCTCTTCTCTTCTCTTCTCTTCTCTTCTCTCTGCACTGAAGTCTTGATTTTAAACACAAAAGCACAGGAAGCTTATGCTGAATGAAAATACTCAAAGGTGCAGAACTGTTGCTTAAGCTCACAATGATTGTCGCATTTTAAATGGTTTTTATTGATATTTCACTTTTCTTTTGCTGCTAGCTCTGAAGTTCCTATGATAAAATTCTAAGCATTGCATCTGTGCTTTTTAAGACTAATTGAGAAATATGTTAATTCAAAGCCTTACATGAGACGTTTATCTTGCTGGTTTGTTGTGGTTGTTCAGCATGATCATGATTTGCTGTGGGTGCCTTGCGAGGGCAAAACAGTTTCATAAATAATCAGTAACTAAGCACTGAAATTAAATTATAGTGATGAAAATTATCCGGTATTTTTTCTTCTAAGTATTATGCAAAAAAAAAAAAATAAAAATAGTTACTCTGATTTTTTAGTTGCAAAGCTATGGAGATCCTGCAAGAGTAACGTTGCCTGTGACTCCCTCTAGTGATTCTGCTATGGGAAATGCAGCTACTTAGAGATACTAGCTGTACAAAAGCACTCAAAATTCTTCTTTAGGTTAAATTACTCATGTCTAACATAAATTTTTTAATAATAGAGATTGGCTAATAAATATAAGCAGGAAATAAAATGTTATAGAACATACACTCTTGGGCAAATCGTTACTTTACAGCAAGTAGTTTCAGATGTGAGCAGTCTTTTTTTACCTACTCTTTAATGGAAAATCCTGCTAAGCCAATAGACATACAAATTTATATGTTAAAATGAATAGCACTGGTACATCCCTAACTTGATAATGTTGAAAGAAGGTTATTTGAAAAAAAAAAAATCAGAACATCATTCATGGGATAATTGGTAAAGCTGCAAATAAAAAATAATTCACCATTTACTGCTTCATTTTGTAGTGCAGTAAGCTAGAATTGAAGAGTATAATCAACTTAAAACCACTTCATTGTGTGTGAAAGTAATTTGCATTCTCACTACCATTACCATTTTAGAGTCCTGTCTCCAGTTCTAATACTTAAAACATCATCAGTGGGTATTATTTCACTATCTGAAAAAGCTTTTACTTCAATATCTTAAATTTTGACAAGCATTTTTAGCAGTGTGAGTTTTATTAAGCATAAATATTGCATTTCCTCCACATATAGATAACCTTTGGCATACAGGGAAGTTAATATTCATCCTTGTCATAATTGTGTATCCCGTTTGAGGCCAGTTTCAAAAATATCACTGCACAGTTCTTTATA
This sequence comes from Nothoprocta pentlandii, assembly GCA_013398315.1. NCBI lineage: Eukaryota > Metazoa > Chordata > Aves > Tinamiformes > Tinamidae > Nothoprocta > Nothoprocta pentlandii. The sequence goes on from VZSG01000003.1 coordinate 3,571,078, forward strand.
AAGAAGGACCTACATCCAGCTTGCCACAGACTCTCAAAGAGAGCTCAGACCTTCAATCAATAGCAAATTATATCCTGTATCAATAGGAGAGAGAGAAGAAATGCATTTTAACCGGTCATAACCATATTATAAAAGAGGACATTATCATTGAAAAGAAAGTTGATATAATTAGACAATGATTTTGGAGGAGATTTTTTTACCTCATAGTTTATTGTTTATGAATACTTCATTGAAGCATTAACAACATATGAAGATTTGATGAAAAAATGCCTCAATGAAATTCCAGTTTTTGGTTGGCAGGTATACTTTTTAGCAAGTGCGTTTAGTGTCCACATCTAGTAGGCAAAATTGGTATGATAGACCAAAACGGCCCACGAGGTCAAACCAAAAACCAAGTAGGAATGGGACATAAGTCCACGCTGACTCCCTAGTTTTCGTGTCAATAAACTATTACGTGCTCTTGTCCAGGAAAAAGTCTAGGAGATTATATAATCTTGTGAAGAATTTAGTAAGAAATATTTTGTTATATAAATTGAAGGAAAAGTTTATCCCCCCGTGGCACGCATTTCTGCATAACTCTTCCTTCTGAAACAATCCCAAGCATTTTTTAAATGAACAGCTTCACTCACCATTGAAATACAGCGATCTTTGGAATGGGAATTAGTAAGCACTTGGTAGTAGGACACAGCAAGAAGTATACATAGCTATTCTCCATTATTATTGTGACCCTGAAGCAGTTGTTATTCACAAAGTCCTATCTCCTAATGACAGTATTTCATGAATAAATGTTTTTGATTTAGGTCCAGGTTAATGTTCTCTCTTGGAAACTCTATTTTGCAAATCAATTCCTTTAGTCCCTGTCACATGAAGGAGTAAATATTTCAGAGTTACTTTGAAAAGATTTTGAGACTTTGGGCACAGATATCTTTGTATCTTTCCCAGGGCCTATTTTAAAAACTGGTATTAATTTGCATTTCTGAGATTCAGATCACAGAGCATGAAAAGCCAAGGCGCATCATTCCTGCAAATCATGCATCAAAATGCAGAAGAATGTGTTTTGCACACCTGAATTGTACTTAGAAAAAGCAGAATTTCAGGAATCCTGTCAACGAGGCTTCATCAAATCACTATCTCATTAACAGATTGCTTCTAACTACTCAAAGATTCTCAGCACATCAGCTTATTGCAAGAGTCTGCTTTCTTCTTATACTTCTGTCTGGATATTAATCTAAGAGCAGGCCCATTCTTTATGCAAAGCTTATAGTGCTGGCATTACTGGACTTCTTTCATGATAATGATTGCCAAATAATGATTTTGCTTACGTATAGTCTGAATGTGCCTTACTGAAACTGCTGGGAACTTGGTCTTCAAATATAGAACATACTTTTTGAAAACCAGATGAAGTTATGAAGTTGCTGGTTTCTGATTCAAAAAAAAAAGCAAAAACAAAAAAAAACACCAAGTGATTTGTCATTTGGGATTTATTTAGCAAAGCATTTAAGCACGACTTAACTGTTTGATTCCCACAAGAGTAATCCTGTCTGGGGAGTCTTCTGCACCTAAGTGCTGCAGTTCCAAAGCTTCTTTTTGTGCATAAAACAGAACTAAGGAGTCAAAACTACTGGAACAGTGTAGCAGTTGGTATCAGCAGTCCTATCACACAGCCTCAAAACCAAGCTGGCCTATTTTGCTTCCTTCGTGAGGTTTCAACCTCTTTACAGTGTACCACGTTGTGGTTAGAAGGATATACACCAGTAGAATACTCAAATATAAATATGGAATAGTGTGAAGCTGATGGACATACCACAGGGTACTCCATTTCCTTTCCTTTTTCTTTCTGAAGGAAAGAGCATAGCTTCCTCCTGTATTCCATACATGCTAATTTCAGTCAGCAAAACATGAAAAAAATGGAGTCCAGTCCTCCCCGAGCTCAGTGCAGATTCCAATTTTAATGCTTTTTAGATGAGGTCCTCAGTCTTCTAAGTATATATACACTTGATGGAAACTTTAGAAATTTAATTTCTGGAAAGGAAATCTCTTCAATATTAGATGGCCACTAAAACCATAAAGGCATGCCAAAAAAACCCTGAAACCTATTACTGAAAAGTGATGTTTTTCCCTTTTGTATAATACAATATAGAAAGAGTACCCTCGTGGAAAAGAAAGACCAGTCCTCCAAGATCGAGGTTAACATCTGATTTACTGAACACATGGTCTCCAGCTCCACTGAAAAGGGGGCACTATGATCTTGAGAAGGAGCAAAAGAAGGAGCTGTATTAATCCCATTACTTGTCAAACAAGAACAATATTCTGTTTTAAATACTCTGGAAAACTACTCCCTCATTATGATGGTGAGGCTTTTTTTTCAATATCTTAATTTGTGTTGACAGTGAAAGATAATTAATTAATGATTTATAATTGATGTGACATATAGCTGAATCAAGAATACAGTCTCAAAAGTTCATGTGAAGTCTTTGGTTTAATGTGTGAAATTGGGAATAGTTCTCTCAGCAGCATCATAAAATTGTGTATCTTAACATACAGCTGTTGTGCCATAGGATTGTTCCTCTGTCTATAAGACAAAGAAATAATTAGCAAGATAATTATTTATCTTTTTTACTATTACTCTACATAGCCACAAATATCTGTGTTACAGAGTTTTTGTAGTGTGACTGCTTCCATCACTGTACTGCAGAATAAACATCTCATTTCTGCAGTCATGCTGATAAATTCCAAAGCTTGGAGATGACTCCAATTGATTGTTCTTTAATTGCTCAGCTGAAAAAGCTAATAAATATTTGTTTAAGACCAAACAATATGTGAAGCCCTATAATTAATATTAAACAGTACGTAATACTGTTCATATGTTAAAATGGGTTAAACAAGTCTCTAAAATAAGATTTAAAAGTATGTAACTTTTCATAATCCTAAGTAAAATATACTCATGTTATAAAGAAATCAAGTAAGTTGTTTTCTTTTACAGGAAAACACTTAAAAGTGCACTGACAGTGAAGGGACTTTATATTTATCATAGCTTGTAGCAGAACAGTCTTCTCCTAAAGTATCTTTTGTCTTGAACACTTGATATCCAATCCTCTTAGTGTGCATCACTCTGAAATTTACAGTTTTCCAGTACAAGCTCATTTAAAATAATGAAAAAAATATTGTTTATTCTAGCATTTTTGCATGTCTAGACTGCTTCTTAAACACAAGCTGTGCTGTAAAGTACAGCAAAAGACACAATATATTTTAGTTTTCTTCGCTTATTTCTGCTTTACAAGTTATAAACCTCCAAACACCCTTAAAGATGCAGAGAACAGCACACAGTAGAGCTTGTTAAGTCTGCAAAAACTAATTTTTACTAATGGTTTCAGCATTTTTTGTATTATTACTATTACTGAAATAACGTTCTATTATCAAGGACAGATGACATACTTATTGCATACAAGGTGTTCATGAATCACTAAGTTAAGGGCTCAGTCTGGGGTTAAGGACTCTTACTAAATAAGAGCTAAGGACTCTCATTAAAGTCATCTCAAGATAGCACCTACGTTGCCATCAGTGTTGTAGTTCCTGACCTATCCTCATGTAACCAAGCAGGGAATTCTGTCCACAATCTTCACCGTTTGTGCACGGAGCCCTATTTTGAATCCTGCTTTTGCATACCCATTCTAAAAACGTGCCCTTTCAGTAAGCGTACATGAACTCTAAAAATGCACAGTCTAAAAACTAAGATATTCTATACATAATTCATAACATTTACAAACCGCTGTCACTTGACAACTAAGATAATAAAGTTAATATGTTCGACCTCCTGCTGTTAGGGACCGGACTTTTAAAATTCCCTTCCGTCATCATTCTGGCAGGAGTCTGGCAAGATGATAAATAAAATTGGTGTGCCCTGCTCTTACCCCAAAATCTCCCTTATAGAAATCACAGCCCTGCTGAAGACAATACGGTCAAAATTTCATATATTCTATAATGCCTCCACTCATGGCCTGAAGGGAAGAGTTACCATATAGCCATGTGAGAACTGTTCACCTACATCTTTAGTGGTAATTCTGTCATTTGCCTGCTATTTCTAATTCTAAGTGTTTCTACAAAGGTTTTAGAAAAGTTATTCAGCCTTTCAAGACTTCAGATCACCGGAAAAGGTGGCATTCTGAGAGGGCCACTACTGGCATTCAGTAAGTCCAATTGCCATGCATAAAGCATGGTGCAATCTATAAACATTAGCCTAAAAATGTAAAAATAGAGGATTTCTGTTATTGAAAAGCAAGAACGTTATTGAAAAGTACAGATGGTGGTAGCATTCAAAGACTGGAACATTTGCTTTACATTTCTAGTAAACGAGGATGAGGCAAAATGAAGAGAGAGAAACTATTGTTCCAAGAAATTCATGATAGAAAATGGAAGATTTCTTGGAGGTTGAGACAAAATCCCAGTAAAATATGTAGTATAACATCATGACAAGTTGTTTTCCGAGTCCTCCCATGGCTTGGCAAGGAAAAAAGAAACAAACGGCTCCTGTGTGCGGCCTTCATCAGAGGAGGCCTGTGTGCGGCCTTACCTGTCGCTTGTGCAGAGGCAGCTCCTTCTCGTTCCCCGCACCAGGCCCTGCCCAGAGCCCGCTCACAGCAGCCAAGAGGAGCTTCACGTCTGTTGTTTGCTTGCACAGAGACATAAAAGTGAATTACAATCTTTCTCGGAGACAGCCTAAGACGGTCCCTCCACAACTTATCAGAGGGACTCTGATAAAGGCTACTCAGACACTACAATCCTGGAGTTTCGTGGGGTTTATAAAAATCAGGGTGTGTGTGAAGAGAAGCCGTAACTGCAACCACGGAGACTGGGACAGCTCCCCTGTTGTGCGAGGCCACCAGCCAGACAGCACCAAACAGGGACCTGCGAGTTCACACATTGCTCTAAACAGCACACACAGAGCCCTGTCCAAGAAAATAAGGAGAGGAATCATATGAATATGCTATATGGAAACTGTATTTCCGAGAGTTTTCCTGCTAAGTGCAAGTTTCAGAAAGGAAGCGAGCTTGACCTTCACAGTATGCAAAACCTTGGCTCCGGTCCTAGCTCTTTTCACATGTGAATAGTTCCTGTGGGGCCTCTTAATGTGCTTAGAGTAACAAACAATTTCAGGATTTAGACCTTGATCTGAATCAAGGGTAGGGACAATACCAAAAAATACTTTGATCTTAATAAACTAATGCATTTACTGCGCAAAGTAAACCTCTCTCTTTCACTCTTCCATTTTATGCTGTTAACTCTTTTGGTTTGCAAAGTTTTTTTTTTTTTTAATTTATTTTATTTTTAACAGCTTGCCTCCACTACTGATTAAATATGCCATCTATTTCTTCCACAGCCAAATGAATGTAGTGAATATTGTTATTCTACTAAAAAACATAAAAAGTGCATCTCAAAGTAGCTCAAACACAGTTCAAACTGAACTGTTATCAATAGATTTATTTCTTCTTAAATAAAAAGGGCACTTTTTGATGTGACCGCCTGCAAACACTATTTTGTACAGCAGGTGTAGATCCCTTCAGTACGGGAAGCTGCTGAGTCCCCTGTAGCTTATCCTTAGATAATACCTTGAAAACAGGCAGAATCATCACCCCGACACACTGCTGACTTTCTTTCCTGGATTATTTGATGCTAGGGCAGCTGATCGCTCTTGCACAGGGCAAAAAGACATGTAGGTCATTATGTCTCCCAATAACAGTCAAACATCTTGCAGAAAAAAAAAGTATTTTCAAGTAATAACCTTTAATTTAATATGAAGCAAGAGCAACAACACACAACGAGGTCCAAATAGCACAGAAAACTTCCTTCATTGCTTGCTTCTTTTTTTGGTGTAAAAAACAGACTAATGCTTTGGAACATGCAATTTCTATCTATGGACTTGGCTATCTCAGAAATCCATTGCAATGACAGCAGAACAGCACGGGTATTAGAAGGATTCTCAGTCACTCTTTATCTTTGCAACATCAACCTGAAGCGAACTAAACACACATACCAGCATATGGCTTTTACTTCTGTCCTTTTGTTGGTGTTTACATAAGCTTTACCTCACATTTTATGTCAACATTTCTAGAGATGTTGATAAATAAGTGTAACTAACAGGTAAATCTCATCCTATACTGTGCTGGGACAGGAGCTCCAATTTGTATGTAAAGCTCTATGCTTATGTAAGTGATGAGGTACCCTGTTATATCTAAAACCACAAACAAACATGAAGTCACATTTTATTTCACTGACTTCATAGAGCTTATCACCCAAGAAAGCGAAATACGATGGACGTGGCCAAACTCGGGTGACTGACACATGACATATGCCCAAAGAAGAGCAATGAATACACCAGCAAGCAGGAAAAAATAAATCCGGCTGACCAAGAGCTGAGATTTTCACAAACTGTTTGTAGGACTCTCAGCCTCTCTCTCATAGACCCATTTTGAGGCAAAACGTGTAGTGTTCGAACCATACATTGCTATCAAACTGAGGCATCACCAGCAGCCACCTATGGTGAAAAAGATTTAAAAAAAACGGTGGTGAGGAGGGCTCCCATAGACATCCAGACTGATTCAGACCAATTTCTTGAAATTAGACATGCATGAAAACGTTGGCTGTTCGGGTAAGCCCGATTGCTTGTTCATGGGTTGTTTAAAACCGTCTCCTCACCCAACAGCAAAGTACAGAGAGAACGCTGAATTATTTACTAATAATTATTGTGCTCGCCGAGACGCGCAGGCTGCAGGCAGCGGGCAACGCACTGCAAACAACCCGAGACACTCACATTATTAAAGTCAACACCACAATTAGCCGCTAATGAGGGCGCGCTTCCGCGGGGGCGCGCGCGGCGGCGGCAGCAGCGCCCGGCAC